>JAZHYW010046101.1:0-27800 GCA_037355805.1 Ixodes ricinus | reverse complement strand
GAAAAGCAGAAATTTAACAAGAGTTCCAACCGAACGCGACACCCGTGCCCAATCTGGGCCGAGGAAGATGACGAAAATAATGCAGTCTACACGCACTGTTCTGGGCCTTAATCATCAATTCTGTTTCCCCCAAAAAATTATGGGGTAAATTGACACCACGTGACCCGATGTTACGAGCAGTGAATTTTAGTAATGAATAGGACGGGAAATTATTAAAAGATAGGCTCTTATTCATTTACCGAGACGATTGGTTAGTCTCTTCTAAATAAATGTAAACACCATTAAACACCAATTTCCATGCATCATAGGAATTTTGAGATATAGCTAGTCACGGCCTTTTTTTTTTCTTTTTTATCTTGTGGTAAACAAATGGCCCACTTTGATATGATTTCGAAATTACAACTTTGCTCTTGGAGACAATGTTGAAATTACAACTTTGTTCTTCGAGAGAATGTTGAAATTACAATTTTGTTCTATCCACCTCTAAATTTATTCTCAAAGTTTCTAAACGTACTTATATCCTAACTTACAACTGCATACCTATGACGCAAGTACAATAAATTCTTGTTTTTAAGCCAGCGTGCTGCCACGAGCTGCGGTCCTGTAAATGCGCAGGAATCATAGTAAACAAAAAGGTGCTCTTCGAATGCCCCCAGTTTGAGCAGTAGACGCCGAGAAAGCGCTACCGTCGCGGGATGACGTCAAAGATACGAGTTTATTTAAAAGCTTCCACGTAACTTTCTTCTCGTCGTCGCACTCATATACGATGAACTACCGCCTAATCCTTGGGGCCGCCGGATCCAATTTCTAGTCAGTATCAAACAACGAAGAGATTTGCTCGAATATAACAGTCTGTGCACTTTTATGTGCAATAATGCGCGCGTCGGAGCCTTGTACCACGTTCTTTCTAACCGGCATGTGACTGTAACTGGCGGCCTGTAGCTTTGACTGTAGACCAAAAAACAAAACTAAAACACAAAGAAAATGGTTCTGCTTCGTTTCAGGAGGTAGGCGAGACGAACGTACCCGGTTTGCTTGGTAAACTGGAAGCCAGCGTGCTCGTCGAAAACGTACTCGCGCAGCGTGTTCCGACCCATGTCCAGGAGGTACTGCGTCACGTCCACGCCCGAAGGCAAATTCACCGCTTCAAATTGTTGCTGACTCAGAACTTTCCCGAGGTATTTCTTGATGAACTCGGACTGCGTGTCGTACTGGATGAAACCCTGGCGGCAAGAAGAAAAAAATTGTTATCGGAGGAACATCCCGGCTTTTGTCTACCGCACTCTCCGGCGCCATCAAGCTTGTGAGTTTCTAGGTATCATAGGCCACATCGCTCAAAAGAGCTCAACCAGGAGGCGGACAGAAGTTGCACAAATACCCTCTAACAACAACAGTTTGCAAGGCCATCAACCGTGCACAACTCAAGGCACGCAGCCAATGATGTAAAGCAAGTACAAGACAGAGTAAAACAAAATCATAAGCCAGTGCGCTTTGTGAAGGTGGATGACGAGCGGAGCTGTTTAGCACACGGCAGAGACATGACACAGAATTAGGAACAAAGGTACGAACTATCGCCGCCCCGAGGAGCCGGGGAAAACTAGACACGCGCGTCGGGACCGCCACCCCGGGAGAGCGGAAGGAAACTAGGCACACAAGCGGCTTGGAGCAACGACAAAAAGAGGGCGCGCGAGTTTTTGTTGACACACATAAAAGAATCCACAGAACCCTAGCCATAAACAGCTTCGCTGTAAAGGTAACCACAGGTTAGTAATAAAAAACTAAAATCTCGCGATAGACTGCAGCGCTTCAAATACTGTTTGGCCCTGCAATAAATTGAGCTGTGCACGCACGCATACCCAGCGACCCGCCGAAAAACGTCACGTGACCCCGGCATTCTAAAAATGGCCACTTCTTTGAAAGCGCTCTCAAGGGAGGAGCAGCGCCCATTAATCCGGTTTTGGGGTGCAGAGGATGTACAGTTCGCGGATATTCATCGGAAAATGTCGAAGCAGTATGGACGCGCCTGTGTCCCACTTCAACAGGTGTACGAGTGGTACCAAACTTTTCAAATCCTAGGTTCAGGTCTGTCTGATGCAGCTTGCTCCGGCCGTCCTCACACTTCGACGACGCTGCACTCAATATAAGATGTTGAACGGCTTTTACGGCTTTTTTTCACTCTGCCTCGTATTAACGGTTCGAATAAAAAAACTTCTGGCCGGTGCCACTTTTTTTTGTGTGTGTGGTAGTGCTTATAGAGTTTTTTTTTCGATTTTCTGTAGCCACACAGACTGGCTCGTGCCGGGTCGTTGAAATTCCACACCCTGGTCTGTATATTTGCAAGAATTGAAATGGTGCAGATGCATGGAAAGCCTATAAATAAAGTCATCCGTGACCTAGAAGCGGTTCAAGTCAACCAAACCGAACATTAAGGACGCGACCCCGAGGCCGGGTGCTGCAATACGTTTCGGTTCTCGAGGTCACGAGGTATTCTGCCCATCACTGACCGATTGAATACAAGTGCTCAGCCGCAATATTCAGTCGTCGCGCTTGCTGCAGTGAATAAGAATATGGGTTGTCCTAGCAATTTCGTCTACCACTCCAGAAACCACAGCAAAGGCTTTTGACACAAGGTTAGGTTGCTCAGCTTCTACAGTTAAGGACTCCCGCTCCAAGCCTTTGCTGTGTTCTCGACGTCTATAGAGTCACCGACATCTCTAAAAGGCCGCAGAGCGTTGCGAGCTGTGAAAATCCTCATATCCCACTTCAGCCAATGAGATTGTGGCTTTAGCCGAGAAGAATGCTCAAGAACCAATAACGAGGCTAGAAGATAATAAGCCCCGCCCCGCGTTTCCTAAACTATCCGTGCTCGTAGTGCATAGTAATTTCTTGTTATTTCGGCAAGAGGGGGATCGAGTAATTCATTAAAACGATTCATAAAAATAGCGCACGTAGTGCCTCCACTCTGTCGACCACGGTGCCTGGAACGCGTCTCCGTCTGCGGTGTTTATCACGATGTCTATCCTCCTATACGTAGTTTGCATTGACGTCACGTCAGCCACCGCCATTGCTCCAGTACCATGCTCCCGTGTCCGTACCTTCTCCAGCACACATTTGGGACCATCGAATTTGTTCGATTGATCGATAGAATTTGTTCGAGGATTGGCGAGAACAAAAAAACTTTGATGGTACGAAATGCATGCTGCAGAGGGTACAGGCTAAAGAAGCATGATAGGGAGCAACGGCGGCTGGTATACGCTGCCATATGACGTCGCGTGCAAGGCATGTATACCGCCGATGCAACGGGAGTGGTTCCCAAGTGGCATAAAATGGCGTCACAAAAGCAGGAGTGTCATGCCGTCGGCTGCCGCAATCCTAACAATTAAGCGCAGTTCTAAAAAAAAACAAAGAAAAAGAAGAGAGATAGTGTCGAGTTCGTCCCGGCGTCCTTACTTCTGGATGCCGAAGTTTCGTGGACTGTCATGTTGAAGTGCAACCTGCAGCAGAACATGCGTCTGCCACATCCACTACCCGCTGCTGCTGTAACACCGCCAGGATCGCGACAGGCGACAGCGTGACACTTCAATGACGTCATCAGGCGGAAATCGAGGGACCACTTTTGAGGACGAAATACGACCCACCAGTCGAAGACGCGTTCCAGAAACCCTATTGCCGACTGCATGCACGCGGGTCCCACATCGCCCAGCAGGGCAGCTGCTGTCCGTACATGGCCAGAGCCGAGGACTTTGTGGAAGCGGTAGCCCAGCTCGTTGTCCCTGCCGCCCCTGGCGTAGCCGCTCCCTCGGAGGGTGGCGTTCTCGAGGAAGAAGAGCACGAATAGCAGGAGCGGCGGTAGGATCCAGCTGAACAGCGGCATCCTCCACTGGCGTCGGGTGCAGATGGCCCGCTTGGAGAGCAGCGCGAAGGTCTTCTTCACCAGGCTCGGCTTGGAGCGCTTGGTGCTCACAATCACCTTTATATTTGAATCTGTTTCAGAAAAGCGTGGATGCATCAACCGCTGCTTCAGCGCGACGCCACACCACGACACAGCTAGGGAGACATTGGGAACACGAATGAATCGGTGGAAATCTAACAATAGGGACTTTTAGCAAACCGTTACCGTGTTCCGCGTACCGCACTACTGGAGCGTTTAAAGCATGCTTTTAAGCACGCGTCCCGCGGTCACGGTATCACTCCGGGCGCGCGCTTAAAACCATGCTTCGATGTCTCCAGCAGTGCGGTACTCGGAACACAACACGGTAACGGTTTGCTAAAAGTCCCTACTGACAACCTGAAGCGTAGTGCAAAACAAAGAAAGTAAAGAAAATGCAAAAAAAAACTTGGTTTGCTGAGACATTGCTTGTTTTTTACGTGTCCTTTTTGTCGTGCTGAGACAACATCGCGCTCAGACACACAACGTCTCGAGTCTATCACTTCCTCAAGCAAAACGATTCCCAGCAACATTTCAGGCTCGATCCGACCCTGAAGGTCTCTAGGACAATGCAGGGAAAGAAATGTCGTTAGAAGGAAACTAAAGCTCTTGATTTAATTTGCAATTGTTCTGTATAGCAAACAGACGGGCGCAACCTTAGTCATTCGTGTGCTGGAATTATCAAGGAACTTAGTAATACTAGAAAGGCGAGAACGGCAAAGCTTGATGCCAACCCTAGAGTCATCGGCAGTTTAAAAATGCATGGCGTGGCGAGTCCCGGACATTTTATTTTCGCTCCTTAGCCAATGAGGCATCAGTTGATTAGGCAGCAAAAGAGCGAGCAAGAAGCCTGATCATAATAGGCGACGTCCTGCGCTACTTAAGCTCTCAGTGACTTTAGAGTACTAACTTTGCTATACACTCTAGAAAAGAAAAAAAAGATTCCGAGGACACCTAAGCGCTTCTTATGAGTTGTCGAATGCGAAACCATGCATGAATTTCGAATTGAACGCCGCTGAGTGCTCCTTCGAGCTTTGCGGTGCGAGTATTGAGGCGCCGCCATGCTCGCCGGCGCCGAAAGAAGCATCCGCTTCTAAATTTAGTGGGGAACTTTTTCCGCTAGACTTAGCGGGGAGATTTTTCCGCAAAATTTAGCGAAAATTTTCCCGCTAAACTTAGTAGGAAAATTTCCCCGCTAAATTGGGTGGAAAAATTCCCCCGCTAACTTTTAGTAGGAAAAATGTCCCCGCTAACCTTGCGAGAATTCTACGTACATGTAGCGGAAACATTGACGTGACCTCAAGACTAATTCAGTTTTCCCGCTAAATTTAGCGGGAAAATGTTAGTGAACTTCCCGCTAAATTTAGCGGAAAATTTCCGCTAAATGGGAGGGCAGCAGGAGAGGAGGAGGGGAGGGTACGGAGGTGGAGCAGGGGCATACCCTCCCTCCGTACCCACCCCTCGTCCTCAAGAGCTGCGCTCTAATTCGGCATTACAGAGAATGGTAAACGTCTCTCATTCTTTTCCCCTCATAGTTCAACGTAGGCCAAGGTTATACTCTTTGACAAATAGATATTATCATCAACTTCAGATAGCCCGATCATCCGTTTTCTCGCCGTTAGACGCGATAAAGGCGGGCGCGAGCGTACCCGATTGCCGACCGCGCTCCTCGCTTCACGCCCGTGACGTCCCGTTTGGATGGCGGAGAAAACTGGGAAACAACTAGGGAGACCGAAGTTTCGGTTTCGGTAGAAAAATAAAGTATAATTTCCTTGTAATTAACTAGAGCAGTGGTTCTCAAATGGTGGTCAGCGGAGCTTTCGGTATCCGCGAGACATTCTAAGAGTCCGCGAAGCCCTGCCTCATCAATCAAGCCCGGCAATAAAAGTTGTATTTCTTTTAGATGGAGATGAAACGTTCCAGTCTTCGGGTGAGTTATCTCGTGTGTATGCCAATAACTTTCCAATTTTCGGGTGAGTTCTCTCATGTGTATATCAATGAGAGAAGTCTACTTCACACTAGCCCTCAGTTATAATCATTTATTAAATCATTATCATAATTAACCTATCCCTTTCTCTCCCCTCAAGACGAACAAGGTCCTCCATCATCTCCGCCGATCTACAAAAGGTCCGCGAAACACCAATGGTTGAGAACTACTGAACTAGAGCGAATCTTGGGGAACGATATAGCATTTCAGAATCAGGAAGCCATCCGCCTTCAGATGACATATTTTGATTAGGTAGCTAAAAAAATCGGCGGAGTTCCTCTTTAAACAATTTACAAGACCATCCGTTTTTCTCCCGATCTCTGCGTTGCCCCAGACAACAACGGCGAGTCATACGTCTGGCTTCGATCATTTCCTGGTTGTCATCGGCGTCCGGGTGCACGTGGTGTCGGTGGATGTGGTGCTCTTCACCGACCCGCATGAGCACGTCCTCCAGCGTCGTGACGGCCAGGCCCAGCGACTCGAAGCCCAGCTCCTCCTTGCGCTGCTCCAGTTCCTTGAACATGGTGATGGTGTGCCTGGTGGCCACGATCTGCCCCACCACGAATATGGCCTCGTTGTCTGAGTCACTCTGCAGATGTGCCCGGGGCGCGTACTTGCGGAGCAGGAACTCGATGGCCAACAAGTTGCATTGGGGCGTCTTGTTCACTTGGAGGTGGTAGCCCGTGGTGAAGCGGTGCTTGAGGAAGGTCGGCGAGCCTACGCACCGGATGCGGCCGTTGGCCATGATGGCGATGCGGTCGCCCAGGACGTCGGCCTCGTCAAGGTGCTGGGTAGTGAGCAAGATGGCTGAGTGGCGCCGGACCTTGAGCAGGAGCTCCCACATCTCGCGACGGCCGTCCGGGTCCATGTTGGCAGTCGGCTCATCTAACACCACGATCTGCGTGCGACCAGACGGAGACTCGTAACTGAACAAGTTACGTTTAGAGTATCAATCCATACTATACGTTATCTTTTCTTTGGGCGCCGCCATTATGAAGCTAGGTACAAAGCAGGCACAATAGACCCCTTACAAAAGCTCGCGCCACCTAGTGTATAGCTGCTGAGCCAATTATTTCAGTCCGTCCATGGCCCCCGAGATTCTTGGCGCGGAAAGTTATCCTCTGGCCGTTCCATTCGTCGGGAGACACTGACATAGAAAAGAAAATAACTCAAGGTGCTTTTTGCGGCACGGTGGCCACTGGTACAGAGCAGAAATCACAAACATCGAGCTTGCTTGGCTAGCTGCACGGATAAAAAGGCGCTTGTTTGACCGAACTATAGGTTGTTTGCACATGAAGTCAATTCTCCATTTTGTTGTTAGTTTTTTTTCAAACAAATTTACTACATTGAAGGATTACATTGTAACCGGTTGAGATGATGTCAGCGAGGTAAGACATAAGCTTCAGGGTTTCCCAGGATTCTAATCAAGGGGGTGTCCCAATGGCTCGGGGGAGGCGATGCGAGGCGAGGCTAGATAAAATATAAAACTGTTTCTTTTTAGTCCACTAGCTAAATTACAGACGTCTATTAACCAAATGCTCATACCCATAATGTATGTTTCCTTTCTCTATATACACCTGAGAGGCAATGTTTTCTACTTAATTTAAAAAAAATTATTTTTTCCTTTTTTAGATCAAGGGGGGTGTTCAGGAAAACTAGGGTGTGCACCCCCCTAGGGGGGCGGGAAATCCTCTAAGCTTCTGTGCTCTATGCATTTGAGGGGGCATGCAAATCCTTGGAATGCTCGAGTTGGCACACGCCAGACAGCTCACAACAACAAAATGGTGGACAAAATTACGTCAGTGAAAACACCCTATAGTCGTTGCTTCTTACCACAGCACACATTACTGCCAGAGTCAGCGCTCCAGCTGAGTGGCATTTGAATCCCGTATATATATACGCTCGCGCGACTGAGCCTTTGCAGTGTAAACGAAAATATGAGCCTATACCGCGTGCACACATTGAACATTTGTGATATCATTATGTGAATAATAATGATAAGACTTATTCACTCAGGAGGGCCGTGGCACGGTAGAAAGGCAACAGCCCGTACCACGGACGCCTGCGGTGCCGCGTCTAGATGGTGATTATGTGTATAATAAGTACAACATGAAGACGACGTGTTCTTTTGATCGTCGCGAAGACCGCAGTCCAGGTTTTGGAAGTTCGGGGACGGTTGAGGCGTGTCAGCCAGCGAGCCGAGGCGACTTTGAGGGCTGTCGCTGTTCAACGAAGGTTTCAGATGTTGAAACCCCGCGTCAATTCAGTGAAGACAGTGGGCTGCAGGAGGTGGCCCAGTCAAAGTAGATGGCCACCACTCCCAAAGCATTCATGAGGGCTTGAAACGTAGCGTCGCGGTCACCCGGCATAGGTTCCTGTCATCGTCGTCATCGTCATCTAGGATGCTGGTATCAGAATCATAATTGCGTCCGTATCTTGTCTTGCGAAGTTTGGAAGAAGTTGCGCTATACGCTTCTTCTGCTGGGCAAACGAGCGTTTGGAAGGGTCGAAGGTGAGCTGTGAGCACCAAGAATCAAGGAGGCCATGGTCTGCCATTGTTTGGGCACGTCCTCTGAGCAGATATCGTATAGGAGGGCTGCGGATACGTTAGTTAGGGACTCTGATCCAATCGCACGCTTCGTGCCCATAGATGGATAGATGCTAACGGCTGTACCCTTTATAACTGGCGGTAGCTTGCGTCACCTAGACTAAAAATTAAGAACCAAAATAATGATTTCTTTTTTCGCCGATTTGCATACCCTCTGCGATTTCGTAGCTATCACCACGAGGTGTGGGTATCACCAGGATGACCTTTGGACAATCGGGGAAAAAAACTAAAAACATCACCCCCCGCATCTTCCCCCTGGCAAAGGAGGTCGCCAATTTTCCTTTGGTCAAACCTACTGGGCGTTACCCCAGCATCGGGCCCAGTTGCAGACAGGTTGGAGACTTTCAGCCGGTGCCACGCGGGAGGGAGTCTCAATTTTCCTCTGTGCCTGTTCCCAGCTCTGTCAGTTAGTTGTACGTCATTCAATTCTCCCTAGATAATTTCCCAACGAATGGTGACCACCAATATTGCCTGATGAAGCTTCGAAAAGGTTCTATTGACAATCCTTGCGATTCGCAAATGCGCCTTGTCGAGCTTTAGACACGCTAGAAAGCTCGTACTATATATTTTTTTGTGGGAGAGCAGGTTGTGCTTTTGTAGGCCGGCTTAATTTGTAGCTATTATTTCACGCGAATGAACTATTATAATATTTTATTTTATTTTATTCTATTTGTTTTGAGACAGTTAACAAGGTTAGTGACAGCACCCTTTCAAACCAACTACGGACCATACAGTACGCTAGTGTTTGTGCCAGGCTTCGAAGGGAAAATACAGGGCATCGTGGTCACCTTGGGGTTCCCGACGACCGCCAGCGCCGTGCAGAGGCGTCGCTGTAGCCCCGAAGTCAGGGAGACGGCCAGCTGGTCGCTCACCGACGTCAGGCCCACGTCCCGGAGAAGGGTCACCACCTCCAGGCGGACACGGTCGCGTGGAATGCCTCTCACCTGTACCATTAAATAGGACAGTTCTTAGGAAGCAACATACAGTATGTAGAGGACGCCAAGATAGAGGAACGAAATAGCGATACTTGTTACGCACTCGAAAAGTAATTAAGCGCGTTACTGGTTACTGCGATTCAAAAGGAACGCGTGTTACTTTAGCTCAAAATTAACGAGTAATTTTATCGTTACCCCAAATGTGTCCTCTTTTATGAAGCAGTAGCCGCTTCCAATATTTGTCGTCGTTAATAAATCTTCGCCTTTGTAACGTGTTCATTCGAGGATGACCATGTCAATACTAACATACCTCGTGTTTTCAGGAAAACCCGCCCATAAAAAAATGTCCTATGGTCGGCTTTAGCTATTTGGCCCAATTAGCTAAAGAATTTTCTATGGCTGTCTTTAGCATTTTTTATGGTCGCCTTTATGGGCCTCTTTAGCTTTGTCTATGGCCCTATCGCTGTCCAGCCATAGCGCTCTTTAGCTTGTCTAATAGGTTGGCTAAAGACTTCTCTATGGCTTACTATGGCTCTCTTTAGCCAGCAAAGTCCCAAAAAAAAAAAAACTTACTTCAAGTATCCCCGATTTATGAACGCTACATGTAGATAATACACACGTACATGTCTGAACACACAGAATACACAGAACACACGCAGAACACTACCCCACCAACACAGCCGCGACACCCGACCCCTCTCTTTTTATGTTACGTTCGCACTAGCTGTATATATAGCAGTCTAATATTTGAACCCGACTTTCCCGGTGACCCGTCATTTGTCGCAAAAACACGGAGAGGCGGAGCGAATATTACTCGTACTTAATACATTATTTGAAGTTTCTCTTGGAATAGCCCCCATTTCTTAATTCAACGCCCTAAAAAAGGAAATGTGGATCATTAGGCTAATATAACTAAAATGTATTAATTATCTTTTTAATAAGTGTGATGAATCACGTTGACAATGCAGTGATGACATGCAGTACATTGGTGCTGAAGATTGCAATGAAGCTATTGCTTGATTGCAGTGTTCGGCGCCAGTGTAATTTAATTTCACTTTCGGGGGTAATAAGTAATTTTAATTGTTGCACAAGTATTTTAATGTATTTTTCAAACAAACAATATTACTGGTTTTCACGACTCGTTGCAACAGCAGAGAACATATCTTGGGTCATGGTTTGTCACCAGCATTACAGAAATTTAGAATTGATTTAATTTTCTAACCTGGAGCGTTTTTACTAAAACAGTAAGCGCCGGTAGTGATTTTCTATAGGCGTGGAAATAAAATGTATTGGTTCTTAGTCTTTAGATTCGGGGCCATAAATTTTCTATAGACGGTTAAAGACAATTTATTGGTTTCCAGTCTTTAAACTTGGGGCCAAAGAATTTTCTTTGGGCGGGTAAAGAACATTTATTGGTTCGCTGTCTTTAGACATGGGGCCGTGTAATTTTCTATAGGCGTCTAAGGCTATTTATTGGTTCCTAGTCTTGAGACCTAGGGCCATGAAATTTTCTACAGACGGTTAAAGACAGTTTATTGGTTCCCGGTCTTTAGGCTGGTGGCCATAGAATTTTCTGTAGGCGGGTAAAGAAAATTTATTGGTTCCCAGTCTTTAGACACAGGGCCATAGATTTTTCTATAGCTGGCTGTAGCTGTCTTTATGGATTTCTATGGCCGACCATAGAGGGCCATAGGGGGTGATAGCCTGCCAATTTTCCATAGACGACCATAGACCATTTTTGTATGGGCGGCGGTGTCTGTCAGTTTGTCAACGCTGGGGAGAGAGCGAGAAGTTGCCGCGTGCTGACGTCAGCACTGCGGACCAATGGGAGCGCCGCACGCGAGAACTGAAAAACAAAAGACACCGCCGGATTTTCGTCAAAACGAGTTTTCTAAAGCTAACGCATTAAAAACGAAATTACATTCATGCGCGGCCGATTTCCGTATTAAACAAGGATTAAAGTTCCCGACACTTACCGTCGGCGCGGAACGACAGATGGCGCTCCAAACCTTGCTGAATATGGTCGAACGACGGACGCCGCCTGTCAACCACTCGAAAGCAAAGGGTTCGGTAGCGCCATCTGTCGTTCCGCGCCAACGGTAAGTGTTGGGAACTTCGATCACTTTTTTAATCCACAAATCGGTCCCGCATGAATGTAATTTCGGGTTTTCTAGGATGCTTAGAGTTCGTAGATTGAGCTATGTCTATAGAACGAGGATCTCGAAAGAACTTTAGTGCTCCTTTAAGGTTCGGAAAATGCGACTTCCTCGAGCTTTGGGTATGGTGTCAAAAAGTTTAGACGATATCGTTTTTTCTCTTAGCGGATTGTTTTAATATTTATGGAGGACGGAAAACCGTTTCCTGCGATTTCACACAAAGCTTCAGATTACAAGCAATAATCGATTTCAAGCAACAAAATGACTAAGCGTCCTAACTCCGAAGCGTAGCATATTTAGTGGCTCTAGAGGCGACTTTAGGCAAGAAGCTGGCAACTCTTTGCGGAGAAACTTCTAAACATAGAATAAATCAGGCTCGAGCGCCACCGTCTCCTCGACGCTTCTTTGCTACCCCAGGTGCGTACAATGGCGAAGAAAAGCAGGTGCTCTTCGACCGTCAAGTCGTCGAAGAGGATGTTGTGTTGCGCGCAGTAGCCGATGCTGTCACGCGCGTCCCTGGTGCTCTTTCGGATGTCGTAGCCTCCTAGTAACACCGTACCGGAGCTGGAATCGATGAAACCTGCGTACACAAAAAGCGCCCCATTAGTGATACGTAGGGACTACTAGAAACACGGCAGAATAACACGCGTTCGGTTCGGAATAATGAGGTTCTAGTACGGCGCTTACCGGTGTCCCTTCGGTTTACGGACGCGAGTTTCACACCAATACCACGCAGCACAAAAAACAAAAAAACATGACGGCTAAAGATTTGTTACGTTACAAGGCGACGAAGTCGGTGACTAATCAGAGAGAACGTAAACGGCCAAGTGGTACAACGGTCAATTTTATATAAATAATATTGTAATTGTATTGCTTTTCCCTAAAGTAACCATATGCGTTATTTTATTAAAACTTAAACTAATCACTAATAATTTTCCGTTTTACCGCAGAATACCTTCATTTTTGTTATTTTAGGGACTTTTCTTATCGTGCATAAAGAAGAAGTAGAAATGAAATATCAAGTAAGCAATCACCCACATTCAGCTAGCTGCTCATTTTAAATAGTGTAATCCAGTACTTTGGTTTTGGAGTATAATGGTTACTTGGTAACGGGTCTTTGGGGCCGCCATACATGCATGGAAAGTGCTCGCTCACCGGTGATGATGTTGAGGAGGGTGCTTTTTCCGGCGCCATTGTGGCCCAAGAGCACTGTGATCTGACTCTCGAGGATACGTAGGTTGCCGCTACAGACCGCCCTCACCGTGTCGTAGTCCTGCGGGTGAAAGAGCGAGTATAAACCCAGCAATCCTTTTTTTTTTCAAAGCATGTAATGTGTTTTTTTTATGAAATCCCCTGAACCCTATCCGTGCATTTTCCCGCAATTTTTTTCGCGCCATTTGGTGTCACGTGGCCTGACGGCACGTGACGTCAGGCCACACGTCACCCTGACGTCACGGTATCAAATCGCAACGTTATTAGATTACCTCAGTTAAGGAACTGCCCTGAGACACTGCATCCACGAGCAGTACGCCCCTCTCCCCCTACTGCCCGTCTCCCGTCGTTTGACACGCCACCGTTTTTGGTACGGTTGCTATGGTAACTGCAGAGTATAACTATGGAATAAATATGTTGCGAAGCCCATCGTTCAGATGGTGTTTCACCATACTCTATCTGAGTGTGGTTCCCGTTTCGACCCATTCCCATTTCGACCTTCTCGTTTGTACCTTCCCGTTTCGGCCCGGCTCAAAACGACCTTCTCGTTTCGTCTTTTTCTATCTCGCCCTTCAAACGGGAATGGGTTGTTTCGGGCTACACCCCAATGAAATACACACGTTTGAAACGAAAATCGAGATGGCGCTTCATTTGTCGACGGGAGGAAGACAGAAGAAGAGGATAAGGGGTTGGGAGGGGTGGGGGAAACACTTTTCGCGGGATTTCCACAGCTGGACTAATCTAGTAACCTTGGACAAGTCGCAGTGTCAGGTGAAACCATGACGTCACGTCACATCAGGGTCTCCGCTAAATTGAGCGGAGAAAATAATGTATAATATGTTATTCACTCCTCGAAACAACTGTTTAATGTCTTCTAAACAAGTTTAAGCGGTCGAATGCACGAATAGTAGTTAAATACTTTATTCCGTGCATTATGGAACTTTGAAGATAATGCCGGGGTCACACTGCTTATACATCATACAGAAGACAGCCTGCTAACAGATTCGGACCCAAGTCGCCACGTGATCCGTGCTTCGAATTCCGCGTGGCAAGGATTTCAAGGAGAAACTTGGCACGCGACATTCCAACCATGGATATGGCGGTGGGTCATGTTTGCCAGACTGTCTTGTGTATGCTGTGTAAGCAGTGTGACCCCGGCTTTAAGGTCGATGGTAATTTGTTTCCCTGCAGGTACTGGGGACCGACCTTGCAGGCCTGCACAATTTCAATGGCGGCCACCTGGTCCTTGGGTTCCGCCTCGAAGTTATCTTTCTCTTCGGCCGCTTTCTCCGGAGTCTTCACGAACTCAATCCGCGGGACCCAGTAGCTCGCCTAAAGTGCAAACATAACTTAGTATTAGTTCCAAAACAATAACGACCCGGAGATTCAATCCTTTCTAAAGTGAATCGTCTAAATGTAGTCATCGCCCGAAACATAAAAGTAAACTTAATAAGAGACAATAGGCTGACGCCATACACTGCCCGAAAATACGGGAATCTTATTTTATTTTGTGCATTTGACCCTTAAATGCCCAGGGGGGCTTTGCATAAAGGGGGGGGAGGGGGCGGTTGAACTATAAATGGGTCAATAAAAATTAACACTATAGCTTTCTTTTCTCACATGAACAATCATGATGTTACATGGCGTGGAGAGCGGCAATGACTGATCGGAAACAATCAACTTCTGGGATGCGAACAATGTGCTCAGTTAGATTATTCCAATAAAAAATAGCAAATTGTAATGGCAAAAACTTTAAATGGGGTGTCCTAGGCCTAACTAGTTGAATTTTTAGTCGATGATTTGTGCCAGGGAAGATACGGGAAGCCGACGGACAATTCATGCATGTTTTTTTTTTTTAAGGAAAAAGTTAATACAAGTTTTGTGTGGGTGTGCTGTACTATACGTGATATGTTTCTTCGGTCTTTCAAAAGAAACAGGTATAGTTCAGCTTTCAATGCAGTGGTACTGGTAGAAGACACATAATTATGAGGACGAAGCGAGTGGCCCTGTTTTGAAGAGCTTCCAGTTCTTCAAGGTATAACTGATGGGGGTTCCAGACAATTGAGGCGTATTCGAGCTGGGGACGGACGAGAGTAATATATGCGATGAGTTTAGATCGGGACGCAGCCTGATTAAGATGACGTTTTAAGAATCCTAAACTTCGGTTAGCTTTTGCAGAGATGTGGCTGCTGCGAGGTTCCCACGATAAGTTACTATGAAAATTAATGCCGAGATGTTTGCATGTTGCTACAGCTTCAAGTGGTAAGCTAGAAAGTGAATAATCAAACTAAGTAGTACTCTCCTTGGTAGTGAAGTTAAGGATTTTAGTTTTGTTAACATTATTTTTCCATTTGCCAATCTCGACATTACGATTCATCATGAAGCAAATCAGTTTGAAAAAGGGTGCAATCGGACACATTTGTTATTTTTCTACAAATCACACAGTCATCCGCATAAAACCTAATAGTTCAGTTAAGAAGATTTGGGAGGTCGTTTATGCATATTAAATATAGCAGAGAGCCCACTTAGCACAGTTCCTTGCTCTACTGCCAATTGAACACTTTTTGTGTAAAGAGCAAATAGTATATATAAGTATATATAGTAACATTATGAGTTCGATCTGAGAGGAAATTAGTTATCCAATGTATAATCGATGCTTCTATTTGGAGGGCGTTAAATCCTTGATTGAGACGACTATGCGGGTCTTTGTAGAAAGTTGTTTTAAAATCGATGAAGATAACGCGAGTCGCGTTTTCAGGATGTTGCTTTTGGTGGATATCAGTATACATATTTAAACATCTGAGATTCACAGGAGCTGAACCGCCTGAAGCCGTGCTGGTTAGTGAAAAGTAAATTGTTGAGACATAAATAATGCATTAGAGTAGAATAGATAACATGATCCATCATTTTGCATGACACGAACGTAAAAGATATGGGCTTGTAATTAGAAGGATCATCCATCAAACAATCTTTAAAAACAGGAACAACCATTGCCGTTTTTTAATTAACCGGTACTACAACAGAATTGAGGGACTTTTTAGAACATGTGAGACAGTACACTGTATATTTCATTACTAATTTTTAGAAGTTCAGATGATATTAAATCAGGACCAGGAGCCGAACCGATGGTAACTCTGATATTAATTTCGAAATATTGTTTGTAAAGTTTGCAAGAGTGACCTGACTTATTCCAAACTTGTATAATGCTCCAAAATAACATTTATTGAACGTACACTTTCTGTGCAGATTTTGGAAATTGCCCAAATTTATCATAAACTAAGAAACGAATTACTGTCTTTTGGCTTCCGATAATATTTCACAAGCTCGAAACTCGCGCCTATGTTCCGGAGTTACGGGACTCGTGAATTCCCCCGAAAGAGAATACGCTGGGCACAAGCAGCGCTTGCCCTCGTGACCTTGGTGAGGGTGCATAAGCTGAGAGACAGGCAGACCCTACCGTAAATGGGAAATAGAAAGGCCTGGTGATTCCAGGTCCGATCGGAAGGACGTTGTCCAGGTACCAGACAAGCAGGGCAATGAAGCAGTCGAACACGAGGCCCACGGCCACGATTTCAGCCACCGTGACGTTGTCCGGCGTCGCCGAGTGGTCGAAGAAGTTGCCCCAGGTGGCACCTGTGTCCACTGCATAAAATGTCAAAAGAGGAAGTCAAAATGGTCCCCAGAGCGTCGAAGGTCTCCTACTGTTGAGGAAACGCCGGGCGCAATGATCCCCAAAAATATCATCATCATCGCACGGCAGTTAATGGGATTGCAGCATCGGCCAATAAGAAGGCTGAAGAACGACTACCGGAACAAGAAGCGCCCTCATAATGAGAGATGGAAAACTACGTTGGAAGAAAGATGAAATTGCATTACTGATCACTCTCCTGTAAACTGCGAAAATGCAATTGAATTACATTACAAAATACTGCGGACTAAAATTAACTACATTACATTTGTTACTTTTCAAAAGTAATGAAACCACTCAAACATTTCTTTTTCAAGCCCTTCAAGCAGTAGTCGGTGCACATTTTATTTACAGTATATATAGGGTGCCTAAAATGCCTTGCCTCGATCTAAAATGAGCCCTAAAAGTCGGCGCCTACACGTAGCAATATGAACCTTTCGTCAAAGGTGTATTTCACTGGTGGGTTTTACCTTGTAAAATTACAAGGCGTAGCTCTTTCTGCAAAAAGTAAGGCCAAAAAACTTGCGGGGTCAACGGTGGACAGACGATTGAGCCGAGTGGTGGGGCGCATTTGGCGCACGTATTGATAGATGGCGTGAGAAGCAGCGTCGGAAGGTGTAACAGACCAGCGAAAGAAACGAGATGGCACGCAGACAAATACGTAAGTAGCGAGAGCACCATCGTTATGCAACCGCGTTTTGTGATTTTCCTGACTTCATGTTTTTGCTGTCATTGTCCGCATTTATTTTTAAACCAAATCTTCATTACAAAAAAAAAATATTACGCTCATTTTAATAGACCACAGTCGACGCAGGCATGGGCGTACCAACCGGGGGGCGGGGGAGGGGCAGGGGGCACTTGCCCCCAGTTCTCAGAGTGGGGGCAAAACATGTGTTTGCCCCCCCCTCCCTGAAACAGCCGCCACAGGGCAGGGCAAACACTGGCCGGCGGCGCCCAAGAGATACCAGGGCACCCCCCTCCCGGGCCGGGGGGGGGGGGTGCCCTTGGTATCTCTTGGTACGCCACTGGACGCAGGCCCTTTCAATATGTTCTTCTTTTTCTATTTAACAAGCCGGAACAAGGAGGTAGCGCAATCTATCAATACGGGCCCCAAACGCGCCCCACTACTCAATAGACCCTTCCGAAAGTCAGTCTACCACCCTGTCCAGAGCCAAACCCGACGCTCTAATGGCGGCACTACAGAGCTTCTCCACACCAGAAAATGTGAACGTCTTCGAAAGCATAGAGCAGAAAGGGCAAAAAGTGTTGGTTCTTTTACGTCACCTTCGACTCACGAAATCGAGGGTGCTTGATTTAGCAGAGCACGAGCTCCTATCACCGCCATTAGAGCGGCAATATTGAGGCTCTTGGGACTGCCACAAGGTGACTCTGACTTTTGAAAAGGGTCTATTCGGTCATCTTCGTTGCCGTCCGCCGTTGACCCTGACAAGTTATTTCGGCCCTATTTTTTTGCGGAAAGGAAGCTAAGCCTTGTAATTTTACAAAGTAAAGTCCACTTGTGAAATACGCCTTTGAGGAAAAGATCAGCATGCTATGTGCAGGCGCCGATTTCTACGGACCATTTTAGATCAAGCCTCGGAATTTCAGACACCCTATATAGCAAATTCAGATTTTCTTGTTGGCGCGGCAGCATCCACGTGCGCCTCGATATGGGCCAAACTGAATAGTCGCTTCGCTGGCGCATACGACGGAAGTGTTAAACATCATTGACAGCTTCTTTAGAAGTTATCAATCACTGATTTCGCTGTACGTTCAACGGTGAAGGTCTTTAGTTAAAGGGTGATAAAATTGCGTCTTTCTGATTTTAGCAGGTTGTAGCACGTGTCAGTCACCTGTTGGTCCATGGCAGCTCCTTTTCACAAGACGTCCTCATGAGAAAAGTTTTCTTTCTGACTCGAACGGAGCCTGAAGACAAGACTAGTCCTCTTCGTCCAGGAGCACTAGTTGAAGCATTCCCACGAACAAGACAAGTATTGTTCCAAACCATCAAAACACCAGAAAAGCTCAAATCTTTCGAAAAAAAACCGAGACTGGGACAAAAAGGGACGGACAGACACAAAGTCTCAAAAATTGAGACTTTGTGTTTGTCCGTCCCTTTTTGTCCCAGTCTCGGGTTTTTTTCGAAATGTTTAACCACCACCAGCTCGTTTGCGCCCTTACCTTTTGTTCACTAAGCTCAAATCATCGCGCGCAGTCACACGAGGATGTCAGATGTTGGGTGCGCAGGAATACCATCAGGGAAGGAAAGGGGTGGAGGAAGGTTCCGAAATAGTCTACTTTCCAAACAACCGAATAGCGGCATCTGCGTGTTTTCTTATTGCAACATGCTGGGCCGCCTGGCCGAAAGTTCTTTGAGCTTTTAGCCTTCCAGCGATGTCTTCCCGCTAAAGATGTTCTCCCTCTGCTTCGCCTTTCAAGCCCGCCTTCGTGTTCCTCATACGGAGATTTCCACACAGATGAGCTACCTATAATTTCATCAGATCGTCTGCTATCTCTCTCTCTCTCTCTCTCTCTTATTCACAATATTCTGTTTTGCAAAACAATTTTTTTTCCTTAAACCTCGCAAACGCAGTATGTTTTATTTGGGACAAGAGTAATTTCATAAGTAATTAGTTACTTTTCGAAACTGCTACCTGAAAGTAATTCACGAAATTACTAAATTACCAGCCAGTAAAAGTACTTAATTACATTACTCATGACTGCAAACAGCATTTTAATTACTATAATTTAGTTACAGTAATGTCATTAAGTGCAACCTCTGGACCACGCCCTACATTTGCTGCTGCCAGTAACAGTAGTGGAGAACGTCATTAAGAGCACCAGAGGGAACTCAGCATTTCTCAGGCGGTCACGCGTTTTATTATTATTATTTTTTTTAAGAGAAGCTTAAGAGGTTCTTGCGAAAAACGAGTTAGAGATGAATTCTAAAGCATTTTTATTCCGTGAGTCTGAATATCCCGTTCGTTTTCCCCGAAGATGTAACTAAACGCGATAAAACACGAAAAGTCTCTGAACAGGTCGTGCCGTCATACTATAGAGGTTTTGCACACGCACCAGATTCCAGCCGCCATCGCCGACCTTCTCCTGTCTTTATGACATTCCAAGCCACTGAAGCGGGCTTTGGCGAGCACCCACAAAGGCGAATGCCGGGGACAAGGACACAGTCGAATTTAGATTGACAATAACTTGTCCTGCTGTGGTAATGATGCAGCAAAGTTATCAAAATAAGAGGAAACAAATTGCCAAAATAAAAACAAAACAAGAGGAAACAAAAACGGAAGGTCGGTTATGGCGGCGCCCATGCACAACTGCTGCAAAGCGTCTATGATTAGGGTGGCAGAAGACTACCTAATCAATCTTTTGCTAAAGCACCACGTATATTACGAAGAAAAAAAAACGCAACTGCTCGAAACCAAAACCGAATCTGGAGGAAGAAAAAATATCGAGGAGGAAAGAGTTGCCTTAAGTCAAGTCGCTGTGCAACCTCCTTTTTCAATCAACTCATTTGCAGCTTTTAGAAGCCACAAAAAAAATACTTATCATATTTTGTTTCTATTTCTAATATTCAGTGTGTGTCTTCGATGACTCACGACTGATTATCTTTGGTCGTTATGTCTAGACAATAAAAACAGCACGTGACCACAGAGAATAGATGAACGCGATCAAACCGGCCAGCTCTCGAGCGACGCTTTTCGGGCGGAAAGAAAACGAATTTCGAGCCGCAAATTGTGTTCTAGGTAGTTGGGCTCTCATATGTCATGTACAAATAAAAACCCTGGCGAGCATAAATACCCTGTCAGTGTCCCTTTAAGCTACACACACAGCCCATGCTATCGGAGAAGACCACGCACCGAACTTCTCGAAACGGTTGAGGACGCGGAAGATCCAGTGCAGGTTCATTCCTGGAAAGATGGAGGTGACGAGCTTGTGCTTGCGCGAGATGAAATGGTAGCCGTGACCGGTGCCCTGGTCCAGTATCAGGAAGGGCATCGCACTGCTCAAGGTCCAGTACAGCATGGCGCCGGCCACGGCGGACGCAGCTGAAAATGTCAGTCCCATTCCTCAGTGTAACTATGCTGACACCCTTTCAGTTCCAGGTGATGCGGCGTAATTTATACATGGTCATAATATATTATAACAAACCCCAGAACCAACGTTGTTTGTTCTTAGTTCGACGTGAATTTAGCTAAAGGTAGTGGAAAAATCATCGGCTAAGACTAGCAGGTAAGTTAGATACAGAATTCGCTAAGTGTGAGTCTCATCCTTTTAAACATGCCTAAGAGCCACACAAAGACGGAGAGCAGTACACAAGAAAGAGGTCTAAAATCGCTAAAGGTCGAAGAGAACAATGCATATCTGGATGGCTAAAACTTTAAAGAGTAAAAAAGGACTCATTTTGTTAGACGAAAATAAAGGCGAAGCGTAAGATGACAGAAATGGACAACAAGATGCTCGTTGTCAAGGCTAGTGTAGCTTCCAAAATGCTGTTGTCTCGCACTACTGCTACAGAACGTGCTAGCGACTTCCTCTTGCATTCGCACGCGCTTGAGCAAGTAGCTTTGAAAGCGTTAGAGCACTGTGGAAGCTACGCTAGCCTCGACAAGCGGGCACAAGATAGTTGACGTCCAATGTAGCTCTCCTTGAGATGAGGCAAACCAACTGGCGTCGAAGACTCACGGTTGGCGAAGAAGAGCGACAGGAGAGCAGCGTGTAGCAGGCACGAGCTGCAGAAGCACATGAGTATTGCGAAGACCAGGAACGGGTCGCTGCTCTGGATGAACGAGCGTCCTTTATCGTTGTGCTTGATGCACAGAAAGAGCAGCATCAGGGTGACCGTGATGAGGTGCATGAAGAAGGCGCTCAGGTAGTGGCTGGCCCAGTACACCCAGTCGCTCAGCCCCACGATGCGCAGCATCTCCTTCATCCCAGACGTCTTCTCGTCCGTCAGGCGTGCCGCAAAGACGGCGAAAGGCACCAGCATGCCGATGCAGAAGCGGCTCAGAACGAGCGCGTAGTTGCTGATGTCCATCTCCTCGATGTAGGAAGGGTACGGGAACCGTTGCAGTTTCACGGGCGGCACGGCCGCCATGGACAAATTGCGCGTGAGCGCCAAGTACTCGAGGTGCCGCTGCTGAAGAGTCCCGATGATGGGCATGATGGTGTTCATCTCGACAAAATGAGCTTCGTTCGCCGGACCGGGCGGTTGGGACAGGAGCTTCTCCCCAAAGTCCACGTGGGTGTCCAGGGGAAGACGGCCGGCCACCACCACGCAGTCCAGACTGCTCGGAACCTTGGTTGTGTTCGGGTGGACGTTTTTGAAGTGCAGGCCAATGACTACGGTGGGAGTGTCGTTCAGCTTATTGATGGCGTCGTTCAGGTTTTGAGACTGTCGACGGCGGAGACGTCGAGCACGCCGAGGTCGCTGAACGACTCCCGCACCAGCTTGGACAGGTACTGGGACTTCGGGTGGTACAAGACCTGCGGTGTTTTATTTTTATTATCCCTCATGCAGCCACTGAGATCGCGGAATTATCTGATAAGACCGGCGAATAATTAATCACGAAGCAAGAAGAGTGAACACATCGAACACTGTGTGTGTGAAATTCACCTTTTCTTACGTGGACTGATTCAACATACTGTCGCAAGAGAAACAAAAACAAACAGCTTTCATGTGACTGTCTGCGCGACTTTCAACGTAACGCCACCACTCAACATACGTCCTGAGTTGCAAAATAGATCCGATTTCGGTTTCAAAGTATTTTTCGACTTTACAAACTACAAGAGACAATATATGTAAAAATAGATCTAGTCCTCCGCACAGTTTTATCGCTGCCTCTCGGGGGACGAAGGACCTCCTTAAAGGGATGGTGAACCGAACTTTTCAGTATCTATAGTAAGCGGCGCACTATCTTTCCATGAGACAGCAGCCACCGGCGTGCTCGAGCACACGCAACGAAATTGATGTCATCATATCCCCCATTCAAGCTTATTAAGCGCGAATGGAGGATACGATGACGTCAATTCCGTTCAATTTCGTTGCGTGCGGTCGCGCACACCGGCTGCTGCTGACACATGGAAAGATAGTGCGCCACTATTAAAGACACTGAAATGTTTGGTTCAGAATCCCTTTAACACTTTGCCTACCGCAAAAATTAAAACAAAAAACGATTTGAAAATACCGAATTTTTTTATGTGCCGTATAAATTTAATATGCAATACAAAGGCCAAAAACAAATGCCAAAATATTTATTATATGAGAAATCTCTGAACACACTGCAAAAGAAAAAGGGACTAAAGTTCCGCTTCACTGCATTACCGCAGACAGTTCACATCACCTTGCACATGGACGTTCAGGCCGGGCGTAGCAGTGCTGCAGACAGTTCACATCACATTGCACTCTAAGTGAACGCAAAACGTGGAGGGGCTGGAGGGGGATTTTCTACACTGATTCTAGTCCATGCCGACACGATGTCCTCATCGAAATCGGGGTCGTCTGAGCTCAAATCCAGTAACTCAGTTGCATTGCTCTCGCTGTTCGGTGAAAGATTCATTTTCCTCGTCTTCTGAATCTGAAGAGACGTCACAATATCTTCGCGTTCGCCCCAATTTCGAGGCAAGATCGTCACTATGAACGCAGCGACCAGAAGTTGACGTCGCCATTTTTAAATCCCCCGTTGCCTGCGTTGAAACAGTTTTCTGCCGAAATAAAAAAATTTACCAGGTTTTTATTTTCCGTGAAGTGCCATCTATTCATGGCAAAGCTCGACTAGAAACATGTGGACTAGCCCAGTTCGTCTATGGTAGCGTATTGGAGCCCGAATCAACGTGGACGAGCCCAGCTCGTCTTCGGGAGGAGCGGTACAAACAGTGTGGACGAACTCAGGTCGTCCATGGTAGGACAAGGTTAACTGGCCCTAGAGTGAAGAGCTTAGTAAGATCCTTGTTGGATAGCCGGGGTTCGAAGACGACGAAGCGCATAGAGAGCGGGAGCTCTGCATCTCGTGCTGGGCTTCGGGCGGACTCAAGACGCATCACTTCATCTCATTCTTTGTACATAGCTGAGTAAACCCACCTATACTACAAAACATGGTGTCAGAAGTTTTGGGACTCGTCAGCTATCTTCGACGCCAGAAGTGAGCGGCCCAGTTCGCAAAGAACCACCAGGTCTTCCTGACTACATCGTTCAGACCCAGGCCTGCTCATGACGCAATCTGGACAAGCCACCTCATCGGTGCAAGACACCTCCTCGATGCCATATCAGCTCAGCGCTCCTGAACCTTTCAATTTTCATCCGGAACAATGGTTGACATGGAAGCGCCGCTGGGAGCGTTTTCGATCGGCATCTGGATTGCACGTCAAGCCTGAGGCCGACCAGGTAAATTCTCTCATTTACCTGATGGGACCTAAAGCGGAGGAAATTTATGCGACGCTCAACATTCCGATCTCTGAAGCTGAGGACTACTTATCCGTCATCCAAGCTTTCGAGACACATTTTATTGTCAAAAAGAACATTGTCTACGAGCGAGCTATGTTCAATTCTCGTATCCAAAAAGATGGTGAACCAGTCGCGGACTTTATCACGGCGCTACACACACTGAGCAAGAAGTGTGAGTACGGCCAAATCAACGATGAGCTTATTCGCGATCGTATTGTCGTTGGTGTTCGCGATAAACGGTTGTCCATGAAGCTGCAACTAGAGAGTGAATTGACGCTAGAGAGAGCAGTTCTTCTCGCGAAGCAAACTGAAATGGTCGGAAAACAGCAGGAGGCCCTCAGACAAGAGGATGCCACGCAACCTGATCAGGTTCAAGTCGACCACCTCAAGATATCCAAGAGGCACACCACACCTGTAGAAAAGCACAGCATGACAGCAAAAGATTCTCAAGCTTGCTATTGGTGCGGCAACCATGACGTTCATCCACGAAAAGACTGCCCAGCATCGAAGAGCAAATGCCACAAATGTGGAAAGCCGGGTCACTTCGCAAGCGTTTGCAAATCGAAGTCGACCTTCCTGCATCAAATCTCAGAGCCTACAACTTCCAGGCACCTTGACGAAGACTTCTACTTCACAGGAACCGTGACGTCCCCTGGCAAATGCGCACCATGGCGAGTCTTGCTTCGTATTGGGAGCGAAGATGTGAGCTTCCGTTTGGACACTGGTGCTGACGTCTCTGTCTTGCCGGAGCACCTACTGTCCAAACTGCAAGACCAGGGCAGTCTTCGACACGCGGATAAAGTTCTTCTTGGACCAACAAAAGAACGCCTGCATGTTCTCGGCGTGCTGCAGGCAACGGTCACGTTCAAGGACTCTCAGACAACGGGCGCATTCTATGTAACAAAAAATGTCAATGAGCCACTGCTCGGCTTGGACCTCATAGAAGCCCTAAACATAATCCAACGAGTAAATCAGCTGTCGACTTCAGAAGCTCTCGATCCAATCAAGGAGTACCCCTTGCTTTTTGAGGGTCTAGGGGAAGCTGCATACGTGTGCGAAATAAAGCTAAAACCTGATGCCTATCCAGTTGCCTTGTCGTCACCGAGACGCATACCAGTTCCACTCCAGAAAGCAGTTGAAGAGCAGCTCAAAAAGATGGAGAACGAAGGTGTTATTTCCAGAGTTCGGGAACCAACAAGCTGGTGCTCACCTGTTGTTGTAGTTCCCAAGAAGAATGGTGATGTTCGCATCTGCGTTGATTACACATCACTTAATAAAAGTGTTCTGAGGGAGTACCACCCGATACCGAGCGTGGAACCTCTTCTAGCGACTCTTGGGCAGGCGAGAATATTTTCTCATCTCGATGCCTATTCAGGCTTCTACCAAATCAAGTTGCACCCAGAGTCGACGCTGCTTACGACTTTTATCACACCGTTTGGCCGGTACAAATTTAATCGACTACCATTTGGAATCTCCTGCGCGCCGGAGATCTTTCAGCGAATGATGCACCAAATTCTTGAAGGATTGGAAGGAGTCACGTGCCTTATCGATGATATTTTGATATGGGCCGACACACGGAGGGAACACGACATTCGTCTCCGAAGAGTCCTCACAAGATTGCAAGAAAATGGGATCACCCTAAACGTACAGAAATGCGTGTTTGCTCAGGAACAAATTCAGTTCCTTGGACACGTCATTAATCACAGGGGTGTAAGCCCAGATAATGAAAAAATATCAAGTATCTTAAACATGCCTCCTCCGACGAATACAACAGAGCTAAAGAGGTTCCTCGGTATGGTAAACTTTATTGCAAGATTTATACCAAACCTAGCAGATGTACTTCAACCCTTGCGAGAGCTGCTCCACAAGGATGTCGAATTTGTCTGGGAAACTCCTCAGCAGCAAGCGTTCGAGAGGTTAAAATCAAGCCTGACATCTCAACCAGTCTTGGCACTCTACTCTCCAACAAAAGCGACAATATTATCAGCAGACGCCTCCAGCTACGGTATAGGAGCAGTGCTCATGCAGCATCAGAAAGATGAAACTCTCCGACCAGTTGCCTACGTTTCAAAATCATTATCTGAAACGGAAAGAGGCTATTCTCAAATAGAAAAGGAAGCGTATGCAATCACCTGGGCCTGCGAAAAGCTGAAGGACTATCTTGTAGGACTAACCTTTCACATTGAGACTGATCATAAGCCTCTCGTACCACTGTTTACCAGAAAGCCTGTGGACGATCTTACACCCAGACTTCAGCGAATGCGTCTCCGGATGATGAGGTACGACTTCACAATGGAACATGTTCCGGGAAAAGACCTCGTAGTCGCAGACACCCTATCGAGACAACCTCTCAAGAATGAAGACGGCCTGTGCATAGCAGAAGAGGTAACAGAATTCGAGCATGCTCTCATTCATCACGTACCGGCTTCAGATGTCTGTCGGGAACAACTGTCGGCAGCTCAAGACAATGACCCGACCATGAGCATTTTGAAAAAGTACATAACAGAAGGGTGGCCCACAAGCAAATCAAAAACATCTCAGGACTGCCTTCAATACTGGCAGTTCAAAGACGAACTTACATTGTATGACGGCATAATAATGAGAAACTCGCGATACCTTGTACCCCTCTCAATGAGACCTTCAGTACTGCAGTTTCTACACGATGGACACGAGGGCGTTGTCAAGTGCTCAAGAAGAGCCAAAGAGTCGTGTTGGTGGCCTGGCATCACTACAGACATTACAGAAATGGTTGAAAGGTGTGCCAGCTGTCTGCACCAGAGGCAGCACAGAAGCCAACCACTGATCCCAACTCCGCTCCCAGAACGCCCTTGGCAAAAGCTGGCCATGGACATCTTCTACGCGGAAGGCAAGAACTATCTCCTTATCACTGATTATTATTCTAGATACTTCGAAGTAGCCCTCCTCGAAGACTAATTACCGGAAACAACCATTCTAAAAGCAAAGTCTATTTTCGCTAGACACGGGATACCTGAGACGGTCATTACAGACAATGGCCCCCAATTTCGATCGGCATTCGTGTCATTTAGCAAAGAATGGGGCTTTCGACACGTCACGTCAAGCCCAAAGTATCCTCAAAGTAACGGTGCAGCAGAGGCGGCCGTCAAGATAGCAAAAATGAAGTTTAAGAAGTCAAGTGACCCTTATAGAGCGCTTCTTGCATATCGTGCTACACCATTAGCTTGTGGATTCAGTCCCGCAGAGCTCTTGTTCAGCAGAAAGATTCGAACCCAGGTGCCGGTCCTACCACATCTGCTCAACCCGAAAACACCTGACCTCTCCCTGTTTAAAGAGAGCGAGAGACAAGCAAAAGACAAGCAAGCGTCTGGCTTCAACAGGCATCATGGAGTTAGGAACCTGCCAGAGCTTCAGTCATCACAGAAAGTCTGGATCAAGGACCTAAATAAAGGGGGGACAGTACTCAAGAAAGCCGATTCGCCGCGCTCATATTGGGTATCCACAAAGGATGGCACTGTCCGGCGAAACGCGAAGTTTCTGGTTATTGATCGAAGCGAAAACAAGGAGGACGATGAGATGTCGTACGATGATTTGCCAGGTACAAGCTTACACAACGGCCACCAGGACGATGAACCACTCAGTGGTGACGATGAACCACTCAGTGTTGACGTAGAGCCACAACGTGGGTACACTACACGAGCGGGAAGATTGGTCAAGCCACCAAGTCGTTTTGGACAATAAGGAAAAGGGGAGATGTTGGATAGCCGGGGTTCGAAGACGACGAAGCGCATAGAGAGCGGGAGCTCTGCATCTCGTGCTGGGCTTCGGGCGGACTCAAGACGCATCACTTCATC
>JAZHYW010046100.1:0-68355 GCA_037355805.1 Ixodes ricinus | reverse complement strand
AAAGCCGAAGCATTTGAATGTTAACCTGACGGCGCTCGCACTGCCGGTGCACGCGTGCGCGCTAGAGTACAATCGAGAGCTTGCCCTTGTCGCTCCAGCTACGCTTGCATTTTGTAAAAAAGCACAGCGTGAATGCGGGATCGGCTCTCGCACGTTTTTATTTTATAAGTAAGCCACACATTGTAACAAATGGACGATCTGTGCATTCGCATATTAGTGTCATATGCGTGTGCAGTGAGGCGACATGGAGAGAACATCAAGTGCAATGGTAAATGCTCGTGTGAAAGCAAGTTGAACAAGTTCTCAATTCGTTGATTTTCTCCTTGCCCTTTTTCAGGAAACTCCGCTACACAGCCTACCAGATCTTTGCGGAAAAAATGCATTGCATATTGCTGCTTGCACTAAAAATTAAAAAACCTTTCCTCCACATTTATCCAGCTTTTGAGAGCAACCTTTTAGTTTCCTCCACAACCATTAGTTGGCTTTCGGTGTTTGGGTCTTCTTTTCGGGGGTGCACTAGTGAATTAGATAAGCACACCTTTGGGGATTAGTAGGGTATTGTTTAATTAGTGTGTTTTTTCCTACATATTTATACCTCTTCTAGTTTCTTGACCTTATTAGTATTTTAACAGTTGCAGGCTCCAACAGATGTCTTGCCGAGAACTCTACTCAAACAGAGCTGCTGGTGGCAGTGCCTCTGTTTTATCTACTGTAAGTGGACAAGAGGTCGTTAGAAATCCCTTGGCTTTACAGTCCTACAGATGTTTCTGTAACATGTGGTCTGCTTTTCAGCTTTCCAAGTTTGAAGTTTTCCAGAAAGAGATATGTCGGTTGCGAGATACAAAGAAAAAGCTGTTGTTGAACAAGGAAGGTGTGTGCAGCATCTTGTCAGACAAAAAAGTCACCACGTTTTCTGCAGAGCAGCTGATAGAATCCTCAGTTCAATTCTGCACAGGCTTGCCGAGCGTCATCATGCTTTCGCTTGTCGTATAGCTGGTGCACGATGCCACAAAGTACTTGACGAGAGCTGTATCTTTGGGAGACACCGTGTTGATGGTACTGGCTAAGCTACGTCTTGCCCTGCGGAACCGGCAGGGCAAGGCTGAAACCAGCAGGGCTGAACCAGAGGCAACAGCTGCACAGATAATGATAAACTTAATTCCTGTACTTGCAAGGACATTTTTCAAATTCATCATATGGCCTACACAACCAAACATCGCACAAACAATGCTGACCATTATGTGTCGGTACTACCCTCGATGCCGTATCATCATTGATTTCTCAGAATGTTGCATTTAACGACCATTAGCAATCACTGCCTGCTCAAAGACGTACTCTCACTACAAGTCAACAAATACGATAACATTTCTGATAGAAGTCACCCCTTGAGGAGCAGCGAGCTTTATTTCGAAAGGCATGAAGAGGACGAGTTTCTGATAAAAAAACCTCACACAAAAAAGTGGCCTGCTAGACAAGCTTGAGCCTGGAGACACTGTTCTCGCTGACCGGGGGTTCCTCATTCAGGAAGACGTTTGTAGGGTTGGAGCTAGGCTGGTTGTGCCAGTATACACCAGGAATAAATGGCAGCTTTCTGCAGAAGTCGAAACTGCACAGCAGATGTCAAACATAAGGATATATGTGGAGCGTGCCATCAGTCGTATCATGGTGTTCAGGATCCTGCAGGACAAACTGCCTATTGGGGAGGAGACTGAACAGTGGCGCTGGCGAACGGCTGCCGCCGGAACTATTCTGTGTGGATAACAATCCCGCCACCAGTATTCGCGCGGCCATGGAGGACGAGGATGCGAGGCTCGTAAGAGGTGTGTGAATACAATTTCTCTGTTCAAAAAGCATCTGCGTACGGGTAGCATAGTCCCTGCTTGTCTTACCTTGTGTTAAATGTTGCTGAATTCTCGTTGGGAGCAAAAACCAACCATGTGAAGCCGCCTAGCAATTGGCCACGTCGCTTAGGCTGCGCACGCCAGGTCATGCATGACTGATGCAATATGGCGATGTTTGTGCGCTTTAAAGTTCGGAGAAACCCGAGTGATTCACGAAACACGCATTGCTTTTCGGTGTCCCTGTCACTCGCAACAATCATGACCCACATCGGCGAGAGGAAGAGGCGCCTCGTTGGAGGCGAGGACGTACTCAACTGTGATCACGTAATCAAACGCAGCGTTGCCCCGGAGCCAACAGCTGACAGTTCACATTGTTAGATGCGTGCTGCAGTCCTCCGCGCTGCACAGCAATCTGCACATGACGCATCTCTCTCTCAGCAAAGGAGACATTGTCTCTCTTGTTGCACATGCCTGGAGGGTAAGGATGCACGTTCCCACTGCATGTTAACTCGTGTAAGCAAATAGCAACCTTTGCGTTTACCTCATTTTGCATTTCCAATCTCTGCGATATTTTACCTCCTGGCCAGGAGGGTTGAACCCTGGATCCCTATGTTCTCTAGAGAGATTGTTTGCTTCACATGCTCCCCACTGGAGTGCATTAAAGCTATGTGTCCCGGTTGCTTTCTTTCAAAGGTTTTCTTTCAGGCTTGTAAAATTAGAAAATTCAGCTTTAGAATTCATGCTCGCCGAATTCAGCGACTGCTTTGCGACAATGTTGAAAGTGCACCAGACAACAGTTGCAAAACATCACATCGTTACCAACGGGAATGCACTCCCTGTGCATCGGCCGCCATACCGAGTCTCCCCAAAGGAAAGAGAGGCCATTCATGAACAAGTGCAAGAAATGCTCAACGACGACATCATCAAGCCTTCAAGCAGCACAAGGACCTCTCTGATCGTACTGGTGAAAAAGAGGACGGAACGCTTTGATTCTGCATAGACTACCGGCGGCTCAACATGGTGATGAAGAAAGCTGGGCATTCGCTCCCCCTCATCGACGACACACTGGCGGCTTGCGTCACTTCCGATAATTCTCGTCGATGGATCTGAAGAGTGCTGCACGTGGTGCAACCGATAATGCTACATGCTGTCAGAAGTGGAGCACGACTAATACATGGCTGGCTGATTACCGACGTTTGGGGGGCGTTGGCCCGCAATAGACGACCGATGGCACATGGCGAAAAACAATGGTTCGAAAGACCGCCCATGCACTGCCCAGCTTTGACTTTGACCGGACATCGGAGTGGCCTACCTGGAGCCAGCAGTTTGACGATTACAGTTTTGCATCAAAAATCAACGAATGAAGTGAAGAGGCCCAGGTACAAACTTTACTCTGTACCATGGGAATACAAGCGCGACATATTTTTCAAACCTTTGCTCTGTCCGACGCTGATGCGAAGAAGTACAACATAGTTAAGAAACGGTTTGATGACCACCTCATCGCTGCATGGACCCTCATGTACGAGAGTGCATGTTTTCACCGACGCACCCAGGAACCAGGAAAATCTGTCAATCAGTTCGTCCCCGCTTTGCACACCCTTGCAGACCGCTGCGAGTATCAAGATTTCGAGGAACGTATGATCTGAGACTGCTTCACTGTTGGTCTCCGGGATCACGAAGCTTTCGGAGACGCTGCAAATGGAAGCAGGATTGACTCTTGACACAGCATTGGCGAAAGGCCGCCTAAGGAGGAAAGTCCGATGTCAGCAGCAACAGCTTTGACAGGGTGACGAAGAGTCCTCACGGTGGCGGCCAGTAACCTTGACGCCATAAAGAAACACGGATGGTCCACAGCAAAATGACTGCTCACCCCCTCAGTGCACCTACAGTCAAGTCACGGGGAGACGACGACAGAGTGTTCTTACTGCGGGCAACGTCCTCAATGCCAGGACTGCCTGTCTGGCAAAATCGGCCAAGTGTCACTACTGCCGTAGCATGGGACATTTCGCCGTAGTCTGCCGTAAGAAAACCGCTGCTGGCCCAAGGAAGGTACGACTTTCCTGTGTCCAGAAAGGCAATGGTGCATATTTTGTTTATGCTGTTTACTGCATATACTGTTTTCAGAGACTTCCGTTCGGCCTAACTTCAAGCCCAGAGTTCTTTCAAAGAGAATGTCTCATGGCGAATTCCACTGGGCGTTTTGGAGCACGCTGGGATCAGTTGACCAGATCCGGAATGGAGCACACGATCTGAACGGGGTCGTGCCGCCTACGGATCCCCAGTGGAACATGACCACTGCTCCGGGATCGGCAGATGCCTTCCCGTCATTCACCTGCCCGGGAATCCCCTTTCCGCAGTCGTTTCAAAGACGTTTTCGCAATCGCAACGCTAACACGTGTTCAACGCACGAGCGGCAGGAATGGCTCAGGAGCTTCTAGCAAAGATTGCCGGAATGCCCGTAGCGCGGGAAAACCTTCTCTTGGAAAACGAACCGGCTGTCGAGCCAAGGGGTAAGCAAGCGGCCATTACGAATTCTTCTGAGCGAGATGGGCGAGATCAGGCGAGATGCCCCGCGAGAAAGTAAGTCGTGTGTGCGCCGAGGGCTGGCCCGGCTGGCTTCCGGTTGAATCCGCCGAAATCGTCGAAGCGACTTTTCTCGGATCCAGATCGAGATCTGGAGCGGGGAGCTAATCCTAAACGACCAGTGGAACACGTCCGTCTCGATCCCGATTGCCCAGTGAAATAGGCTCGCTCCAGAAAAGTCGATCCCAGCGCACTCCAAAACGACCAGTGGAATTCGCAATGAGATACTCAAGGGCATTCCAGGGGTGGTAAACTTGATGGATGACGTGCTCATCTTTGGCTCTGACAGAGCTCAATATGACAAGCGTTTGCATCGAACCCTGGATAGGCTCAGGGGATCTGGTGTTAATCTGAACAAAGAAAATACCTGTTTCGGTGTTACCAAGATAACGTTCTTGGGCTATCTGCTTTGTCGTGACAGCATTAAACCAGGTCCGCAGAATGTCTGCGATATCCAAGAAATGAAAACACCCGCCAATATTTTAGATGTACGAAGGCTATTGGGAATGGGAAATCACCTTTCTAGATTTATTCCCAACTTGGCCGCAAAAACAGAGCCCTTACGTCAGTTGCCTTTAAAAGACTCGAAGTCGGTCTGGGGACCAGCCCATGAACAAGCACCGTCGTATGTCAAAGACGTTATCTGTTCATCCAAGGTCATGGCTAACTACACTGCGAGTTATCCCACGATTCTTTCTGTTGATGCATCGTCCTTAGGATTAGGGGCAGTTCTTCTGCAGATTTAACCTAACAAAGAAAGACAGCCATTGGCCTTCGCGTCTAGGTGCGATTGACACACGGCTGAAACTCGATATGTTTAAAATGAAAAGGAAGCTATAGCCTTGACATGGGCGGCAGAAAGATTTGGAGAGTACATCACTTGTCTTGATGTGTTATTCGAGATCAATCACAAGCCACTGGTCAAGCTCTTGGGGAAAGAGCCCTTCTATTCTTCGGTAGACGGTAAATATAACACACACAGTATCACATGACTCGCTTTCTAAAAAGATTGGGATGAGTCAGATGCGCTTGTTGCCACAATAAGAAAAAGAAAAAAAAAGAAAAGGAAAGTGACTAAAAAAAAAGTACAAACCAGGGAGCTATATGTCTAAGTACCTCTTCCGTCAACTTTCCAACCTCGATTTAGCTGACCTTTTCCTGATACCGAATTCTGATGCTCTTATATGTTATCTAAAAGCAATGTCAACACAGCACGATTTGGTATATCTCTTGATGTCGAAGAATTATTTTATTCAGCACCACACGAAAGGTTGTTCGCCTCAGGAAGGAATAGTAGTGAGGATAATGAAGCTTACTTTCTTTTCAAAACCAGTGTGGCATTACAATCTATTTCTTTTTGAAGCTCTTGAGGTTCTACCTTTCCTCCACAATGATCACTTTCAACGAAATTTCCTATACATAAAAGCAAGAAGTATGCATGAGATAGTGTGTCTCACCAGTGCTTTGTGACATTTTTCCTATCGCATTGTGATCGTGTTATAGCACAGTGCATACCTATGAACCAGGTTTCACATATTTTTTAGGTGCATTGATGACTACCTGGTATTCTTGATCAACCAGATATCAGTACCTGCCCAGTGGTGGAAAGCATACACAACATCTTCGTCGATAACGCTCAAGGACTAAAATTTACACATGAGTTACCAGCAGAGAGCATGCTTTAAATTTTAGATCTGAAGCTCACATTTCAAAATAGCTACACGTGCTGGATGTATTCACCACGGTCAAAGAAACACCTTTCTCCTTTTGACTCAGCGTACATTCCAAGATTATGAAAATGAGGAATTGCAAAAGTTGTCTTAGCACAGTACTCATAAACTCATGCTACCACAAGGCCCAGAAAAGCTTTGACCTCGCAGAGTTGAACGACTCCAGGATTCTGGATATCCAAGTTAATTTCGGTTTGAAGTCTCTGAAAGCTTGGCATATCCCAACAGAAGGAATGAAAGACCTGAGAAGAAATGTAGGCCAGCTGTTGTACCATACATCCACCGCCTATCTCACAACTTGAAGAGGATAGCACTCCAGGTTTGGAAATATCTATTATTCTTTCAGCACCAGAGAAACTCAAGAGACTTTCGCCTAAAGATCAAAAGGCAAAAAACACTCACTCACGCAATGTGACACGAGACACGTGCACAAGTATACCAGCTGCTGCGCTGGCAACGTGTATCAAATCCCGTGCACACATTGAAAAGTTTGTCGGACAAACTGGCCGGTGTGTAAATGTGAGACTACGGGCAGCATGCCTTTTCACTCAAATCGACACCATCTGGCCACTGAGTGGTACACGTGCAGAGACTGCAGTCGTTCCCACAGTGCTCGACGATACGAAACATAGGACGCACAGTTGCTCCCTATTTCTTTCAGGATAGGATGCAATTGCCACCTATGCGGGGATGTCAGCAAATGATGGACTCCTGATGACTCCGAGGGATCAAGCCAACAGGTCCCCACAGAAGCAGAGTCCACAAAAGCAGCAGAAACGGAACAACAGAAGTCCAAGGAAGGTGACAAACCAGCAACTGTCGGAGCTCGTCAACACCATTTTCAATATGTCAGCAAAAGTTTTCGACCTGATCCAGCGAGTTGAGAGGTACCCATGGCTCTACAACAAGCACAGCAGTAACTACAAGGCAAACACGAAGCGCAACTACTCCTGGACCTCGATTGCCAAGAAGAGAAGTCTAAACCCGGAGTAAAGAGGTAAGTGAAGAAATACCTCGCTTCATCTGGACTGCCAGAAATGAATGCTTGTTTTGCCTTTATACTAAACTGTTAAATACCTGCCATGTTATGTCATTTCATTAGGAAACTTGACACTAGGGTATCTTAGGATTAAGATCGAGCGAGGCCAAGGCTACGAGCTTGAGCACGATGTTTGGCGTGTTCGAACCTGAAGGAATACTACCTGAGAGAGCATGCCAAAGTGAAGAAGACGAGGCGAGGTGGCTGCGGAGCAAACGAAGTCTTCACATTAGTCTCATGCCAGTATGCTATTCGTAATCCTACTAAGTCACAGCACTCAATGTAGTCATTTATATCCTTCCTTACAATTACTTACACCCAGGAACGAATGTGCACCAGCAGTGCACGAGACGAATCAGTGCAGCAGCCAGCCACAAGGTAATGACGTACTGGCCGAGCTTACATGGGAGATTTAAATTAATTGTATGCCTAGATTATTCCTAAGAATTGTGTATAGAGAAATAAAAGTGGTTGGCTATACTGTTGTGCACTGCACTTCTATTTTTTTTTTCCGAGTTACGTCGGGAACATAATTTGAAAGCTGCTGGAATCCAATCCAAATCATAGAACTGCTGGAAGAAGTCGACGTGCGCCTGCCTGTCTTGCCTCTTCGTCCTCGTTCCGTGTTTGTTTCCTCATTTCCCTTATTGTCGAAACGTCCAGCGATGACGGGCGTTTTGGTCGGAGACAGCCAGCTGACAGTTCCTGAACCTGGACCAGCTGCAGTTTGCGGCGAATGTGCGGACATGCACATTCAACGTCAGATGGGCCACCGCTGTATCTTTCCGGCAAAGGTACGACAATGGCACCTTTGGTTCATGGATTTCGTTGTTGTGTACGTTGGAGGTAAACGACATCAGTAATGGACAGGACCCCGGCGACATTTGCCACGAGTTGTCCAAAATGGACCTTCAAGGCATTATTAATCTTTCAATCCTGGCATCGAGGGATCAAGCCACCAGGTCCCTGAAGAAGTGGAGTCCACAAAGGCAGCAGAAACGGAACAACAAAAGTCCAAGGAAGCTGACAAGCCAGCAACTGACGGAGCTCAACAACCCCTTTTCAACACGTAAGTGAACGTTTTCGACCTGATCCAGCGAGTTGAGGTACCCATGGCTCTTCAACAAGCACAGACGGTAACTACAAAGCGAACACAATGAGAAACAACGCCTGGACCTCGATTGCCAAGGAGATAAGCCCGGACTTGGAGTATAGCGTGTACGTGAAGAAATACCTCACTCCACCTACGACTGCCGGAAATGTATGCCTGTTTTGCTTTTATACTAGGCTGTTAAATACCTGCCATGTTATGTCATTTCATTAGGAAACTTGACATAAGGGCATCCTTAGGGCTAAAAGATCAAGCGAGGCTAAGCTACGCGCTTGAGCACGTTGTTCGGCGTGTTTGAACCTGAAGGAATACTACTCGAGAGAGCATGGCAAACTGAAGAAGACCAGGCGAAGCGGCGGCGGAGCGAAGGAAGTTTGCACATCCGTTTCACGCCGGTATGCTATTCGTAATCCTACTGTCACACCACTCAATGTAGTCACTTATATCCTTCCTAACAATTACTTACACCCAGGAACGAATGTGCACTAGCAGTACACGAGACAAATCAGTACAGCAACCAGCCACAAAGGTAAGAACGTAGTGGCCGAGCTTACATGGCGGATTTAAATTAATTGTACGCCTAGATTTTTCCTCAAGAATTGTGTATAGAGAAACAAAAGTGGTTCGGTAAACTGTTGTGCACTGCACTTCATTGGTTTTTTCTCGAGTCACTTCGGGAACATAACCTACAAGCTGCAAATCCAATCCAAATCATAGAACTGCTAGAAGAAGCCGACGTGCGCGTGCGTGACTTGCCTCTTCGTCCTCGTTCCGTGTTTGTTTCCTCATTTTCCTTATTGTCGAAACGTCCAGCGATGACGGGCGTTTTGGTCGGAGACAGCCAGCTGAAGTTCCTGAACCTAAACCGGCTGCAGTTTGTGGCGAATGTGCAGACATGCACTTTCAACGTCAGATGGGCCACTGCTGTATCTTTGCGGCAAAGGTATGATAATGGCATCTTTGCTTCATGGATTTCGTTGTCGTGTACGTTGGAGGAAACGACTTCAGTAATGGACAGGACCCCAGCGACATTTGCCACGAGTTGTCCAAAATGGACCTTCAAGGCATTATGAATAAATAAATAAGGACACATAGATGGTGGTAAGTTGCTTTCTCTCCATTTCATTAAGAGGGCATGTAGTGTAGTAACCACGTGTGACGAGCTTCTCTGTTTACTTCTAGCTCCTAGTGGAGGAGCTTCTCAGGATGACCACCTCCACAGTGTTCCTCTTCAAAGTTTTGCCTCGGTGCGCGGTTGACGCTGCGGACTTGAAACAGGACTTTCACGTTCAGGAGCGGGTCCAAGAGCCCGAACTCTGGAGACGCGCTGTCAGAGTTCGACCCCTCCCATAAAGATGGTTGGGAAGACCATAAGGTCATCACCATAGTGGTTGTCGCCAGCGATGACGGGTGTTTTGGTCGGAGACAGCCAGCTGAAGTTCCTGAACCTGGACCGGCTGCAATTTGTGGCGAATGTGCAGACATGCACATTCAACGTCACATGGGCCACTGCTGTATCTTTGCGGCAAAGGTATGATAATGGCATCTTTGCTTCATGGATTTCGTTGTCGTGTACGTTGGAGGAAACGACTTCAGTAATGGACAGGACCCCGGCGACATTTGCCACGAGTTGTCCAAAATGGACCTTCAAGGCATTATGAATAAATAAATAAGAATAAATAGATGGTGGTAAGTTGCTTTCTCTCCCTTTCATTAAGAGGGCATGTAGTGTAGTGACCACGTGTGACGAGCTTCTCTGTTTACTTCTAGCTCCTAGTGGAGGAGCTTCTCAGGATGACCACCTCCACAGTGTTCCTCTTCAAAGTTTTGCCTCGGTGCGCGGTTGACGCTGCGGGCTTGAAACAGGACTTTCACGTTCAGGAGAAGTTCCTGTTCCGATCAAGCATGGTCCCTCGCCTCAACCTGTCTGGTTAGCATAGACTTCTTTGGTACCATCGCCTTCCAGAACGCTGTGGGTATCGCCTAACGTAAGTTCATCAACTTAATTTCCCAGTAACTGTAATCCACTTTTGCCATGTGGGAAGGAAAAAAATACCAGCAAGAAAAGGGCGTATGCATAAGGTCGTGTACCCCCGATACTCAGCGACCTTTATCTTGCCTGCCACAATAAATTGTTGCAAAGAAGCTTAGACACCTCAAACATAGTGAAAATATTTTGATACATAGATGATTATTTAATCTTCCTAGCAGTGGAGACTTGCAAGTTCCCAACGACGTTGGCCAACATTCTATCCAAATTCAAAGGCTGCATGAATTCGTTGGTGCTTACCCACGAGCTTCCAGACATGAAATCCATCAAATTCCTGGATTTAGGACTATTTTTATCGAGTGATCACGTATGCTGGTCATATGAGCCGCTGGGAAAAAAGCCGCTACTTTACTTCAACTCTGCTCGCTCAGAACTCGTCAAAAGAGGCATCGTGAATCTATGTCTCAAAAACTTTTAACAAATCATGCAAACATTTGATCAAAACAAGCTTCGATGCGCAAATCTCTCGGTTAACAGCAGCAGGATACCCCAGTGTCTTATTAACGTCGATTGCAGAAAACCTCCTCAAACGTATAAAAAGAGAGGAGGTCACTCAACCTCCACCAAGAGACAGGTCAACGAGGCCCATTGTTGTGCCTTATATTCACAACTTCTCCCATGGACCGAAAAAGTAGCAAAAAAAGTCCATGTTGAGGTGGTGTTCTCAGCTCCGAACAAGCTCTCCAGCTTGTGCAAGAAAGTGAACGCTTCTCCGGACTGATCAGAGAGCTGCACTAAGAAGCACAAAACTAATTTTGTCCAGTGCATTGAAAAGGTCATTTATTCCATCTCTCACCTTATTGGCAAAAGAATTGGCTTACCTCACCCTTAAGATGATAATTGCGGACTATTTTACAAATTCATTTTAATAGGCGGAGAAAAAAAATGAACACAAAACAATTTCCAGATTTTGTGTTAACACTAAGTAGAAAACGAAGACAAAATACAAAGAGTCGTGAGTCAGTGCTGTCTGTATGTTTTTGTGTCTGCAATTGAGTGAGTGCCTGCTATTGTGAGGCATTTATGCGCTGTGAAGTACAAATATTTGTAGGGGTTCCACATCTGTGGGTTTTGTATTTCGCAATAGTAGCCGTCCTTTGAGCTAAACTTTTAACTTCTTTTTTAAGTTGTGGAAGTGTGTGGATACTATTATGAACGAAATCCGAATATTTTCCCATTTTTACTGCGTACAGAATCAAGATTTGCAGAAAACTCAAACACCAATTAGTCATACAGGTCTAGAACCTTCCTTGGTCACTGGACTTGGCTTTATTTTATTACTGAAACTTCCGAGAGCAAATGAACCCGCCTGGCTTTGGCTTCTGTGGCATATCATCGTAGTTAATGACGTACAAGTGTTTGTACTTCCGTGAGCACTCCAAAGTATTTTCTGAGTTTAGTATGATATTCTTGTTCCAAAATAACGGTAGGTAGAAAAAGTGGAGTGATATCAGCCAATAAAACATTTTGACCACACATGTTTTTTGTTTTTCTTTACGTCACGCTAGATAAGACGACTTGTACTGCATGGGTGTCCTATCTGCACGAATGAACAAGTCATCACTCACTCGAGAAATAGAGTCGAGATTTCGAGCTCATTGCAAACATTGGATTCTATCGTTTGGCTTGCGATATTTTAATATTTAAAAATACACAGATTATCGGTACAAATTTATACTATCATATATGTGTAGAAATTTCCAAGTTCTGCGGAAGCCTGCCGTGACTTGGCGTATTCCTGTCCGAAGCTCGCATTTGTAAAACACATAGTTTATGGCAATAGCGACCATTGAGGTGGGAACGCGAGTCACTGCTAGAACAATATGATGGGAAATAGCATGTTTGTTTAACAACATTATTGCCGGCTGTGCATTTGACTAAAGCAGATGACAAACTACTGCGTGGAATATGTTTTTTAGAATAATCCAATCGATACTATTATAATGCTAGGGACTTGCAGTCAGTCATATTAGTTAACGTCTATATTCGCCTAGACCTCATTAAATATTTTTATCCTTTTTCTTTTTCAAATATGTGCGCTTGATCTTCCGACTACCATTGCTCAGAGTAGAGCGCCACTCACTCGAGGCGTAGCTTCGTTCAAATCAAACCAAGACAAACGTATTTGTTTAAAACATTCGATCAAGTGATATATGCGTAGTATAGCTCATTCAAAGGCGTTACTTTCTTGCATATTATTCGCGCTTCCCTCGTTGCAGACAATGACCTCAAGCAAAAATTGCAGGTCAGCCCCTGAATCCCTCCAGAAATGTACGACTTCAAAACTGATGTTGCAGACTTGAAGCAAGCCAAGGCTTTCAGGCCAGCGTGGCTTTCACAATATCCATGGCTGCCTTACTCAAGTGTTCCCAAAGGTGCACACTGTCGCCACTGTGTCGCCTCCAAGCCAGCGCCTGGGAAAGGTCGACAAGGGGGTTTCATTGTCACTGCTTTCACCCAGTACAAGAAGTTTCAGGAGTCTGCTAAGCAACATGAACAGTATGAATGGCACAAAGAGGCAACAAGAAAGAGGGACAATTTACTTCGATGTCTCGACAATTCGACCGACATTTCCATGCAACTTGACACCGCAGCACAAAAAAAGGCGGAAGGCAACAAACAAAAGCTTGTCCCAATCATGACAGCTATTATTTTTTGTGGCATGTACGATACGCCTCTGCGAGGCAAGAAGTGAGAAGGCGGTTTGTTCCAGGTCTTGCTCTAAATTTCGCGTTGATGAGGGCGACCATATGCCAGAAACTTACCTCGAAAACTGCACCAAGAACGCAAGGTACACCTCAGTGAGCACCCCGAATGAGCTCATAAAAATCAGCGAAGAACTCGTGCGGACGGATATCGTAGGAGCGTGTAACAGTTCAGGGCTGTAGTAGATACTGGCAGGTGAGCCAGCAGACATTTCGGGAACGGAGCAGCTCACGCTGGGCATTCGCTTCGTTGACATGAAAAGCGAAATTGCACGAGAAGAGTTTGTAGGCATGGTTTCCCTCGAAGAAATGAACGCAGAAGCAACTTCCACCGCCATCCTCAAGTTCTCGAGGAGTTAGGGCTGAACCTAAAAACGCTTATGGGCGAGGGATATGACGGTTGCTCTTCAGTGTCAGGATGCATATCCGGGGTACAGGTCAGGATCAGGAAAAAGCAGCTGCCAGCCTTGTACTTTTACTGCACCTCACACCGCCTAGACTTGGTTGTGAACAAGGCCAACTTGGTGCCGGAGGTGAGAAACGCAATGGCCTCTGTCAAAGCGGCAATCAAGTTCTGCAGAGAAAGTTCCCTCAGAAGGAAGCATGCACCCGCCCTGCCTCTACTTTGTGACACTCGGTGGAGCTCAAAGTACAAGAGCGTCCGCTTGTTTCAACAGAACTTTATCAGCGTTATGGAGGCGTTGGGGAAACTCCTGTCATCTATGAGATCCATTCAGTACAGGATCACAACATGCTATATGATTCATTTTCACAATTTCTTATACCCCATTCACACAGTAACCTAAAGGTACCTATAACAGGGTCCTATATAAAGGGAGATGGAGATCGCATTCACACGGAGCGTAAAGGTCCCTTTTGGTAAAGGTACCTTTGGAGTAAACGGAGCTTCATGACCTCTGTTTGGAGCTACAGGGAGTAGTCTTGGACCCATAAATTCCAAATAAAAATGATTGTTTATGTTTTCTTGTCGTTCAGTGCATTGTTGGTACTAAAATCTTAGGCAGTCAAAATTTTAAAATAGATGGGACCACAAACGTGATACAATAGGAAGAAAATGATACTCCTGGTAACAGGTAGCGGCGGTGGCAAAAGCGTTGGGTGGGGCCTATGGCGGAAACGACAGATGCAATGGCTGCTATCCCTGCTCGCGCATGCAACGACGACGAGTCGCGCTCTTCTGCGCAGGAGATTTTCGTGACGAGGGTTTCGTCAGCTCTTGAGCCAGTGGAACTGGGGTGCCAGCAGTAGCGGCACCAGCGAAAAGAAAAAAAACGCGCTAAGTGCACTTGTTTGAGTCGGAGACGTGGACGCTCATTCGCCTATGGCAGGATAATTTAGCAGAACTCCGGCGACACAGAACAAACTCTGGTGTTTATGAGACAATCCGTGTCGGACTGGAGAGGCTGTCCATCGTGAAGACGCGCAAACAGGTCAGCGATAAAATAGACAACCTGAACCAGACGTTCAGGTGAGTCCGTTTTCAGGATGATGCTCATATTCTGGGGCGCGCTCACAGGGCTTGGCTAAACACGCTCTTTGTAGTCGCTAGGACGGCTTTTTATTTTTTCCCCAGTTTACGTTGTAACCAGACCTGGTCAGTTTGTTCTTGACGCAATACATTTAATATTTTGATTAGAACTATCTTATTTAGCGGTGTTGTACTCAGTGTGCCGCCTTGGTGGCTCTGAGGCAAAATGTTTGGTTGGTTAGCTCTAGCTGGAGCTTAGAAGGGAGTTGACAATAAAAAAATTAAGTGCCAACGCCCTGCAGCTATTCATCTGCACTGTAGAAAGAAAATGCACACAAAAGATTGAGTCTAGGTGGCAACAAGCCCTGGTTGGTGAATAAATCCCATCACCCCTACATTATTTTTCTCCAGGGGCAAAAAAGAAAAGCCTGACCACTGGGTCAGGAAAGGTCTCCTGGCCCTTCTACTGTGACCTCCACAGTTTCCTGGGGAGCCTGCCCGTCAACGATCCAAGCCTGGTGGACGACTCGCTCCCTGCGAATGTTGTCGAGGTACTTACTAATTTTGTATGCTTTGAATTATGACAAAGGCAGAATTGTGCGAATCAACCTTTTAACAAGCTTGGAGAGAGTGGTTAACAAAACTCCCGAAATGTAAAGGTAATCATAATGAGTTACGGGTTCATCGTTATAAGCTGGAATCAAAGCAACTGTTGAGTGTGCGGAAGCAGGCGTGACATTTGCCATCACCAAAAAAATTTCATCTGTTTCCCTCGGCAAGAAAAGACATGCTTGTGCTATTTGTTTAATGTGCACGGTGAAATCAATCATAGAAAACTGGATTTTCTGTAGATTAATGATGCAAACAGAGTACCGAAGGTTTGATTACTGCAGTACCATGCATTAGAATGCTTGATATTTGTAGCATCCTCCGATTTTACTAAACTTGGACTTCTCTCAGAGGTCACAGAGGTCACAGAACTTACTGCCAACAAGCAGCAGTCTGAGGAGTGCCTACATTATGTCCTCTCCTATAAAGAGCGGATACTATTCCAACAAGTATGACATATTTTGTCTGTAAAACCCTTGCAGAGAGGAAGACATACACATGCATATAGGCAGACTTACCCAAAGCATGAACAGGATAATACTGCCATCTGAATGCCTTCTTCAGGCTCAAGGGTCTTGCAACTCTTTAAGAGCTCAAAATCCACTCTGTCAAGGAGATAGGCAGTAGCTTATATGTCAGTTTTGAGATCACACCAACTTTGAAGATTTTACATGCTCCCAAATTATGACGAATTTGGGAGCATGAGAGGAGAGAAAAACTTTTCCTCGTCTTTTGCACTACCTTTATTTGTGTAATCTGTAACCAACTAGTCCGTTATTTGATCTTAGTACGATGTCTAACAGTATGAAAGCAACTTTTTTACGCTGTATTGGCAATTCTCGACCTCCTGCACTCCTAATTGTGGTCTATGAAGATTGTGGCATGATTAACTTCGATGGCTTATGATTAAAATGTGAAGACAAAGATGGTTGTTGTCCTGTCTTGGCTTCCTATTTATTAAAGCTTGGATGCAGGTGACCTCCATGTTTGCGTTGGTACCATAGCTCTTTCCCAGTTCATGGATATTGGTGAAACACAAGGATGTCTGGATTTCAAGGGAACGCTTGGACCTTAATGGTCACGTTTAAGGGTTCCGCTTTGCATCCACTTGTCATCTGAGTGCATTAGCAAAGTTTAGGGGAGAGGGGGGTCAGGACATCCTGACCCCTGTAAAATTAAAATAAAATACATACAAAGCTTGTGTCAGTAATGCAGTTTCGTATCACACAGTAAGTGTTCTTGATCCTTGAATGATCATGTATGCTAAAAATAAAATTGTAGCACCAAACCCAAAAAGAATGGGCTTTAGGTAAACAAAATAATGCATTTTGACAGCATATACTGATAACCACAGCAACAATGAAATGCATGGTGGAATGCATTGCATTGTAATTTTTGTTTGGTCTATTTGAAGGTGCACTCCATTGGCTACTTTCATCACGTTTTAAAACATACTTTCAGGCTTTCATCTTAAGAACACCGGGAGCTGTGAATATCTGATTCACTTGAGAAGGCTGCTGAGTGAATCTGCCGCCACAGCTTTTAGAGCGCAGCTCTTAGGCACCCGTTTCCATATTAAGCGGCGTCGCCGTCGTCGTCGGCGTAACCGCGCAGTGCATTATGGGTAATTTTCCTCGCTAAATTTAGCGGAAAATTTTCCCCACCAAATGTAAGAGTAAATATTTCCCCGCCAAACTTAGCGGAAAATTTCCCCGCCAAATGTGGAAAAATTTTCCCCGCCAAATTTAGCGGAAAATGTTCCCCGCCAAATGTAGCGGAAAAAATTTCCCTGCCAGATTTTGCGGAAAATTTTCCCCGCCGAATATAGCGGAAAAAATTTCCCCACTAAATTTAGCGGAAAAAATTTTCCCACTAAATTTAGCAGAAAATTTTTCCCTCAATGGGGAGGCAAGCAGGAGAGGAGGAGGGGCATGGTCTCCTCGCCGTACCTTCCCCTCCTCCTCCTCCTCAAGAGCTGCGCTCTAATTTGGCGGTACAGGGGATTGTAAACGTCTCATTTTTTGTTCTAGACTCTAGGTGGCATCCATGTCTCTGGAGTAATCAATAACACAACAAAACTCTACTATGTTCGTAGTTTGTAGAACCAATGCGTGTATTATACCACGAAATACAGGCAAATGCTGCACCCCTGGCCCGCCCCTGCACCATCTGGACACCTGTTGGCTGTGCAGCATAACGCTGAACAGGGGAGCAAGCAGGCACGAAAGGAGCAGGCAGGTAAGAATGTTCAGCCAAACCAGGATGAGACACAGCACTCTACCTCCAGACTCCAATCCAAAGATGTGAGATGAAGCTATATAATCACGCCTTGCGCTGTGTGACCTTCCTCGGGGACGAGCAAGACACGGCCTGATTAGGCTCGATAAGGCAAACGTCAGTGAAGCCGCATACTCCACTAAACTTGATTTTAAAGATGCGATTAGCTGCTCTTTAGCGGGTGGCAAGTAGGTTCACTTTTGGTCAATGAACAGTGGCGCAGCACCCTCCCGACGTCACTTTGCGGTGGAGCTGGGGTTGATTGGTTGCACCGCGTGCCGCAGCACCCTTACGACGTCACGACACGGCCGAAGGGCTTCTGATCAGTGTTGCCATCCCTCTAGCAGAGAGTTTCAGCTTTGCCATAGATGCCCGAAACCAAGCTTTGAGCCACGATACTTATAAAACTACAGTGAAACCCGTTTAGAACGAACCCACGTACAGCGAATTATTACTGATATCGAACTCACGGAAAATTTAAATAAAGATGCATGTAAAAATTATTTTTTATAACGAACAACATATTGGATATATCAAACATTTTTTCCCCAGGGAAGGCATTCTAAAAACGCACAAACAATCCTCTTCTAGTCTATCCCTTCCCCAAAAAAAGGTAGGAAAGAAAAAAAATTAAAAAAAATCAAGTTGCGAACAAAATTGAGCGAAGAGCTAAAAATACGTTCTGCAGTGCACGCACGCACAGAAAAAGAAAACTTTTCCCCGAAAGCGTTTGCTCAGAAGAGAAGCAATTCAAAGAGAAAAAATAAGCTAAAAAAAAAATTTACAGCGCGCTGTTACATGGCGGAGTTGAAGAGATGAGAAAAGAAAGAGAAGCTGCTCGCCTTACAACGAACGCAGTCGTGGAAGTTGGTTGTAAATGGTTTTTGCTATATCGAGACTAATACTTGCTATATCGAACTGATCGTAGCGTTTCCTGCTGTTCGTTATAAACGGGTTTGACTGTATGCACAGTATCTAAAAGAAATTTACACCTTGTATTTCAGAACACGGCTTTAGCTGAAAACAGTCATTATCCCAATATAAGAAATATTTACCTCAGTTGCCCTTTAACCAAGTATCATTACATTGTAATAGTTTTGCTAATAAACCCAGTGTATGTTACTGTAGGCATTTTTGTTTCCATTAGACAAGTCAATTTTATTGGAAACTAAGCTACCACAAGCATGGATGCAAGAAATTCCACCCATACATCTACGAACGACCACTAAAAATTGAAACCGATCACCGTCCACTGGAAACCATCAGCAAGAAGCCACTAGGACAAGCACGGCCACGTCTTCAAAGACTACTTTTTGACAGATAGCCATACGCCCCATCAATCAAGTACAAGAAGGGCAAAGACCTGAGGCCAGATTCCCAAAGAGCTTCTTAGGTTATGACAACTTAGCTAGGAAGTTTGTAGGTGAAGAACATCATAAGAGGAGAAATCGGTTTTCACGAATGCATTCTTAAGTGAAAAAAGGAAAGGGACATTCGCGCACAAAAAATCTAGAACTTCCGGTGTCCCGCAAGCTTCTGACCCCTGCGAGAGCGGGCTGTTGCTATCGCGACGGCGTCTTCGGCAACACAAACAGCCAATTGGAGAGCTCAGCATGGTTCGGAGCAGCTCGGAGGACGTAAATTTCAAATAACAAATGCAGGTGGCCTTTTGCCAACGCCTGTCTATGGTTCATGTCTGTGCAGTGAAATGAAACGCTAACACGATTTAAAGGGGCTCGAATGCGGAGGCCGGGATAACCGCCTTTGTCGACTACTATGAACTCAATCGCTACGAAGTCAACAGAACTGTCATCGTTGCTAAAAGAGGACAGCCTGCTGCCAGTCGTTTGCAAAGCGGTGTAGATAGAAACAAATCGCAGTGGCGTTCTAGCGGCCTCGAAGATGCGAGAGCGAGGCAACGTCCAAGAAGATATGTTTGAACTACGAGAGTGTCAGCAAGAGCCACGTAAATGCCTCTTCACACTCGAAGTGGACTCACGTGTTTCATTGAAGCGCTAGATTCGCGCTGTTGGACCGCGCCTTGCCAAGCGTTTTGGGACCGATCTTTTTTTCGATTGCAACTTGATGCTGACGTGACGCTTGGCAAAGAAAGGTTGGACCGGCATCGCGTAGCTCTCATGAACTGTTCTAGCTCAACAGTGTTGATGTACAGTCGTGTCAAAATAAAAATGGCATACTCATAACAAAGTGTACATGCCATATGTTGCAAAGGTAATCCATACGAGCGTTTATTAGAGCTCTACATCACACTAAACAAGGAGATAGAATTCATGACAGTACCTTTTGGATGACAGCATTTGTAACCGCTGCCTTGGAAAACAAGGGGATGACAAGGGGAAGAGATTGACCTCTTAATCTAAAATTGAGTTCAGCGATTAAACAATTCACACTGGAAAGGGTCCACAAGGGTGGAGTGGGCATATTCCATTCAGCAAGCCAGCCAGTTCTGGGTAGACGGCCTTGGCCAGGGACTGTCGGAGGAGGTTGGAGTGGCTCGCAAGGCCCATATTCTGCCAAGCTCGCCGAGCTAGCCGTTGGCGGTGGCTTGGTCAGTGGGATAGACGTTGCCGTTCAAGCGTTTCCCGGATGTTTGTGCATCCAGCGTTCATGTCCGTCGTGGTCGGTTTCAAGTTCTTCTTTCTTTTGTCTTGCTGCTTGAAGTCAGGACGCGCGAGAAGAGCACATAGAAAAAGAAAAGTCCATTGGTCGTCGCGACCAAGTAACTGAGCAACGCTGTCGGCCATGTTGATTTCATAGATAAAAAGTGTGAAAGACAGCTCCGGATTTGTCGTAGGGTTTCCATCGTAACCTGCGCAAAACTTGCGACCATTTTGTCTCGTGATAAAATTTGTTCTTACGTTTGTCATACACACATTTTGACGTAAGATTTTTGTGAATCTGGCCTCCGATTATTATAGATCTGCTCGCCTGATGTTGCCCAAATAAGACAACCGAGACTGCCGAAAGACAAAAGTTCAGCATCAACCCATGTCACAGCACTTCAAGGGCTCAAGGCTTCACACAAGATGATGACTCTCTGCAAGACATACTCCAAGTGACCATGAATGGATGGCCAAGCAATAGTGTTACGACGGAAACCATAAAACTGTTCTCACCAATTCGTCATGAGAGAGTCGTCTATGAAGGACTAGTCTTTCGAGGCGACAGGATCGTCATATTGAAGACGTGGCACAAGGGAGCATTGGAACAGGTTCACATGGGCATCGCAAGCTGCCTGAGGTGAGCAAGAGAATCAGTATACTGACCCGGCGTGTCAAAGATCTTACCTGCCCCACCTGCGAGTCCAAAAAAGAAAACCACCCAACGAACTTTTGATGCCGAAAGAAGTTCCGAAACTCCCATGGCAAAGGGTAGAATCGACCTATATGACCTGAATAGGACAATCAACATTGCCACTGTGGACAGTTACTCTGGTTTCGTAGACTACTATGAACAGAGAAATGCTTCTTCGAACGACGTCATCTTGACGCTGAAAAGATGGTTCTCAACTCAGTATTCCAAGGGTTGTGGAATTCGACAATGAAACATGCTTTGATGCACGTCGAGTTCCACTTAAGACACAACCAGAGACTTGACCACATCACTTCCAGCCCTAGGTATCCAAAATCCAATGGCCTAGCGGAACAAGCAGTGCAAGTTGTAAACAACCTACCCAAAAAATGCATTGCAGACGGAAGCGACATCCAACTAGTTCTACTAAACCTGCGGAATGCCCCTCATGACAGAGAACTGGGTTCCCCACAGCAACGCCTGTTCAGTCGACGCACAAGAACTGGTATTCTACTCAAAGAAACGCTCCTAATCTCCAGCACAGTGAATGACGTTCAGCAGATGACAACCCAGCGACAAAAGCAAAAACACTATGTGGACCAACATACAAGAAAGGTACCTGAAATCAAAATTGGTGACAAAGTTCGCACCTGGGAAAACAACCGGCACTGGACACCAGAATGGTCATCCAAAGAGCAACAGTGCCGAGGTCGCACTGTGTCCAAACAGAAAGCAGGCAATACAGACAAAACACCTCCTTTATTCGTCTAACACCAGCAGTGTGGAAATTGCCACAAATATTTGTAGCAAGTCCTGAACAAGGCGAGGAACTGTTAAGCGAAACCACTGCACCACAACAGCCCACTCCGATGCAGAATGAACCAGCAGACACCAACACAAGATAGAGCCGCACAATGAAGCCTGTTGCGCGACTCAATTTATGAAGAAAGGGGGATGTAACGAGAGCAGCCGCATCGTCTAACGCATCACCCGCATCGAGATCCCGGATGCTCGAGACTCGGAGACGACGCCATTTGCACAACTGTATAATTTTTTGTTTCATTAAACTAATCTTTATGACAACTAAGTTGCCACAAAAGGTGTCTTGGCTTCATTGACACACCTCGCAGGATTCAAGAATGGAGTGGCAGAGGGCTTAAGGTAGTCACATTCACAAACAATGATCCAGTGTGTGAAATATGAACTTGTTCGTAGGAGTTCTTCAAATCTGTATGCCTGTGCATCCAGGAATGCTTTTACTCTAAACCATAATGTTGACTCAGTTCTTTGATTGAGAGCATTGGGTTGTTGTGTTGGACGGTATACTTGGGCTCCCAGGGAATACTCGTCATTTTACCACCAATAATTGAAATTTTGATAAGCAAAATTAAAACTTCAAATTTTCTTTCTTTCTTTGCCAGACAATGAGGTCAACCACATCAACCATACGAAGATTAGCCCCTGAACTTTCCGAAGTGGTTGCATATCTTGTCTCTTATCTAGAATCAGAGGGCTATCAGCATGGTAAGGACCTTGGTTACCTTGAGGCCGAGGATCTTAAACCTCATCTGAAGATGTTCCATGTGTGGAAGCTTCTACGAGGACTGAAAACCGGTGCACTTGAGTTAGTTCAAGTCTGGTGCAGGCAGAAGCATCACCATCAGCTAAAAAACCTTCCATTGCAGCAGCATCAACAAGCACCTCGCACAGATGGGTGCTGGAGTTCAAGAACATTTGCGCTGAACTTCCACTTGAACTTCTGAAAGACTGCGAAGAGAAAAGATGACCTGATCCACAAATGAGGCACCAGTTATTGAAGAAGCTTGGGACAGCCATAGTGAAGCATGATTTGTCACCTGGGATGACAGCTGTAAACCATGTGGCACAGTTAATAAGGAAAGATCCTTGGTCACTTGCAGACCTTTTATTAGCAGGACACATTATTGGTGAAGGTGCAGCCACATTATCTCGACATTTGGCAAATTATCTTGAGAACAATTGAAGACCTCATCAGAACTCCAAGTGCCCAGCTGATGATTCACTGGAGCAGGAAGATCTGCTCTCTACAAAAAGATACAAGGGTCAAGTAGACTTGTATGGCTATGTAGCATGGCAGCCCTTGTATGGCATGGCAGGCAAAATATAGAAACATGGGAGAGTGACTGAAAAAAGGATCAGGATCCTGCTCTTAGAAAAAAGTCTGCATCGCCAAACCGATGTTTGCAGACTCGTGGCAAACACATGCCCCATGCAACGCAAGGACAAACGAAAGGAAGCTGATGGTGCAGGAGAAATTGCGTCAGTTATGGCCCAACCCACTTGAAGGGGCACACTTCTTCAATTACCTAGACACACTTGTCGAACTTTCTCTTTGCGAGATATTTGTACGTAAATTGACACTGAAAGGTCCGAAACTAGTGGACCAAATTATGAAATCGTCAAATATGAGATGAAATCGTCAAATAAGGGATGCGCACCCTGCTCAAAACCGTGACCTCTGCAATCGACATGGAAGGACAGCTTGTGCTGAGGCACTACTTCGTCCTTAAATTGTGCAATAAACATGCCGGCAAATTGCTTGCTCGTTATTTGTCATCTTGCTTGCTAAAGTAAGCAAATCAGTTGTTACAAATGATTTGATATCCGAAGTCTTCGCAATGTTTATATTTCATTTGAAACAATGACTGTAACGGTGTATTCACACAATAGAGATTCGCTTGTGAATTACCCATGGAGAAGCATTAGACACTTTTAGTTGGGCGTGACGCAACGAAGCTTGCGTACGCAGACGCCTGCGCCTGCGCAAGTCGTACGCGTAGTGTGTCGGCGTACGCAGAGTGCGCGCCTCTGCGAACGCAGAGTGCACCTGCGCAGAACGTAACGCAACGTTGTGCTGCCGGCGTGCAGTACGCGACGCAGTCAGGCGTTGCGTCGCGGGTCCCGCGGGCCACTGCGGGACGGTCCCGCAAAATCTCGGCCGAACGAGAGCGCATTTCAAGATGGCCGCTGCCACGTGAAACGGCTGTGGAAACAACGCCGCTCCTAATGGAAATCGCGTGTTTATACGCTGAAAGTGGATATAGCATTGCTGCTGGAAGTGCAAGCCAGTGATCCGTACAGGGACCCGGACCAATGGGAAGAAATAGCCGTAAGGCTCAAGGCAGTTCTCGGCAAGCCGTTCAGCTCCCGCAGTGTGCGCGGGCGGTTCAACTTGCTCGTGTCGCGTTGCGTGCAAATGACCGCAGAAACCTGCAAAAGCAAGTTTTCTTGTTGTTTCCTGCATTGTGTGCACAAGCTTTACTTCGCGGAAATGCTTTCTTGTAGATCCGGTACGGAGGAGGAGTACACAGAACGGGACCAGCTACTCCAGTACATTATCAGTTTGCTACAAGGCACTAGCTACAAAATACGTCTGGCCCGAAGGAGCACCGCATCTGCAGGTCTGTTTTATATATCCAGTTGGAAGAACGCTAACGCACGTCAAACGCGTCGAACTAAAAGTGTCGTGGACGCGCCACTTGCTGCGTATGCAACGCACCGAAGGTTGCGTACGCAAGCTTCCTGCGTACGCCCAACTAAAAGTGTCTATTATGTCACCAGAATTTGAGGTCACGTGTTCCAAACGACGCGCTGCCTGCTGTCGCGGTCACCCCTGGAGAGGCTGTCGGCGGCTGACAGAACCTGCTGCAGACGTCATACTCTCTGAAGAGGCATTTCCCATCTTTTTTTCTGGTGGTGGAAGAGCACGAGTGCTTGTGGAGGATTGACCATGAAGGTTATAAGAACGTCCTCAACAAAGGCCGTATCTGGAAAGATATATACAAGCCCCCGCAGAAAAGATTTCCGAACCTTGTGGAAATGCGGTCATTTCCTTTCCTCGAGAGGCCCTAAAGCGGCCGCGGAGCGAGCCGCTGGATTCATTTGTTCAGCCGCACGCATCCATCGGTGGCGAGGGGGACAGCGCCATCTTGGAAGCTGTACCCTCGTCACCCCCTCCGAAAGGGGACGCGATTGTCCCCAAATCCTGGGACCCCTGTGGTCGAGGGTGCGCTAGGGAGGCGACGACGAGAGGGTGTCGGACGCCGAGAAGGGGGACTCTCCGGGTGGCGATGAGAGCGTGTGGTTGTGCGTCGGACCCGTCTCCAGTACGTTGGCGCCCGTCGGCTCTCGGGAGTGCATCGGCCGGTGAGTCAATTCTCATCACCGGTGCTCAGTGTGTCGCGTTATTATATGCCCTGTATAGTTTCTTGCGGTAATTAAACTGTTCGGTAACCCGGCACACTGTGTGGTACGTTTGTCTCTTCTATTAGAGCGGCACCGTGCAGCAAACGAACGAACCCGCCGCGGCGGTTGAACGTGAGTACGCTGCGGGGTGGGTGTTGGAACACGGGCTCTCAGTGAGCCCCGGGTCTTATTGTTCCACGAACGGTGTTTAAACCCCTACAACCTGGATGCCCTTACAAGAGGTACGTAGAATAAAATTATGAGTAAAAGCTCATTCTCACACGAATGTCATGGCTGTCACTCTGAATATAAAATGCCATTTAATTAAAATGTATCGGGTGTGCACAACGGCCAAATCCTAGTGCTTCGATACTGCTCAATCGTCCGTAGCTGACTCAGGGTGTCTACCAAGTGGACATTTTAGAATTCCCCGAGTTTTCCAGGTTTTCCCCGAGTACTTTTGTGAAATTCCCTGAGTGACGCAGAACTTTGTTTTAGGTCAAGATGGGCTGACACCATGTTGCCAGATGCTGTCCCTCTCTAAGAACCATGTTATAAAATAAAAAACAACATAATAAAGTTTTAATGGTAATGAGTAACTTTTATTGGATTCAAAAAGAAAACAGAACGGAGTGGTTAGTAAAATTCCTAGCGAATAAAATATAAAAAAGGTAAACAGAGGTTAACTAAAGTAAAACATATGTTCAACGTGTTTATATAAATCCGACAAACCCCAAACAACCCTTGCCGGTACAAATATTGCGAATTCGGATTTATCAGGAAAACTTCGAATTCGGAGACCCAACTCTCCCTGCGATCCTCAGATAACCTCAGATAACTTTTCCAACTTCTTTGCTTCTGACTTGCACTTTTGTATGTTCCACTTTTGTACCTTCTACTTTTTTTTTCTTAAGCTCTACAATAGACTGTATTTTGGCCCTATATCCAATGAAGCATGTATCGCCCCCTGACAATAATCAATCCAAGGTCAAACAAGTTAACTTCGCCCTCTTGTGGCCTTCATACCAGATTGTTTTTTTCTGAGATGCTGGTTCGTCTTTCTCTGGCCTCCCATTGTTGAAAATTAAACCTATGCACACATTTTCAAGGGTATATGTATGAGCACCTTCCGTCACGTTGCGTACTTGGCCAGAGTTTTCCCAATAAAGAGTGTGATAGCATAAAGAATGTTGTTTGGTGTAGCGTGTCTAAGTGCTGCTGGTTTCACTGACTTCAACTGTGGAAAGCATGCCTGCATATATTAAAAGTTGTAATAAGCAAAGAGTTTCACAACGAGTGTTGGAAAGAATAACTGGACAATAAAACTGTCCTTGCTGTTGAAAAACCTTTTATTTCTGTTCTCACACATCTTTATAAAGACCAATACTCTATGACGCTAATAGCACGAAGAACAATGAGACGGAAATGTGAGAAACCAATCTCCGAACCGTGTAGAAATGTAGCCGAAGCGAAGACAGCCCCAAGCCGTTCTCGACGCTTTGGAAGCGGATCTCCACCTCGCGATCAGGTGTGCAGCTCTTCAGCTCAGAGCCGGGGCTTCGTGTGGCGGGTGCTTCGCCAGCGAATGTGCCCGTCCAAAGCGCAGCTCCTGCACGAATTGAAGCTGGAGGACTACGCACAACGAGTGCAGTTTTGTCAAGACAAGCTGATGCGGATTCAGGCAAACCCCAGCCACCTGCAATTCCTCTTGTTCAAGGACGAGTCTGTTTTCCATCTCGACGGCCGCGTCAACAAGAAGAACCGCAGGTTGTGGTCTCGCCTGGACCCGCACTGGTCAACCGAACATGCTGTTCAGTCGCTGAAAGTTGTCGTGTGGTGCAGCATATAGCGGGAGGGTATTGTCGACCCATTCTTTTTCGACTTGACAGTGACGGGTGACTCATACCTCAAGATGCTAGAGGAAGAGATTTTACCAGAGCTTTTTTAAATGTGCAGTTTGCATATTCCAACAAGGATGGGGCCCCTCCCCACTATGCAACCCATGTGGGAGCCTGGCTCAACCGCAAGTTCCCCGGGAGATGGATGGGCCGCAGCACTCCAAACATGACTTGGCCTCCTCGGTTTCCAGACCTGACCCCTTGCAATTTTTTTGTCTGGGGGTGCACAAAGGCCCAAATGTAAACCCAGCAATTGAGGAACACCCCGGAGCTGAAAAAACATATCATCGACGCATTTGAGACGATCAGTGATGAAATGCGGGAGCCAGTCTTCCAGGACTATGAGAAGAGGCTGAAAAGATGTATCGAACTTCGTGGCGGGCACGTCGAGCTGGGAGTCTACATGTTTGTTTTTCTTCTTGCGAGTGTATGCGTGTGTGAATGAGGCATCTCCCGGAAGGGATTTCAAGGGGATCGAGCCGCAAGGACAATGTAGAGGGGAGGGCGACACGCACCAGCTGCAACGCGGAAGAAAGGCCGAAAGCCTCCGACACTCCGGGCTTCAGAGGGAGCTGGGCGATGCCATCAACAAGCTCCGCAGAAAAGAACTGAGGGTTGCGCTATGGATGGTCAGCTGTGGACTGGAAAACGAATACAATACTCTGCTCTGCAGACAGTGCATGTCAGTTACTCTACCGGTGTGTAGCTCACTGTGTTTTGCTGGATGAAATAATGTTGGCACTAGCAGACACCACGCCAGAGTTTTATAATAATGCTTCTCAACCCAAAACACCTAAAAAGCAAAGCTCAACCAAGATGTAATCACAGATTTTATTGGGCATGCGAAATGTTTTAGCCTTAATAAAAAGACACAATTTTGACTTAAATAAGTTTTAAATAAGTTTTAAAATTTGTTTGGATAGGCAGGTACGATGGAAGCTGGTGTGTTTGTTTAAGTCATCTCTGCAAGGGCACTCTCGTACTGCTTGCGACAATAAATTATTGGCTGTTCTGCCTACCTTGCTGGATTTTCAAAACAGTTTGTGCTACACACCTCGTGGACTAGAACTTGTAGGGGTGCCATGCCGTACAGCACTGAAAACTCGCAATGGCGAGGACGCAGCTTGAGGGCTGTGATTACCTGCTTCGCTCCAGCTCGAACACGGCTCGTCTTGGCTTTAGCCATAGGCGCCTCGTGAGAGCGAAGTTATTTCACTTTGGCCTTGTTTTGGGTCGGCGCTATTTCGGAAGAATACCGCACATATTCAAAACCCAAAACTCTGGGTTTAGCGCATATGCAGGGGTGAAAATGTTATTCTAAAATTTCCTAATATTAGCCGGTTCATGTTTGTTAACTGAATTTTATTGTGGTGGGAGGTTATGTTAGGCAATGTCACCAGAAGCTGCATCTCAGTTGTGGAGCTGCATCTCAGTTGTGGAGCTTCAGCTCTGCGGCTGAGCCGGGAAAGTTCTGGCCCGAACAGAATTAGTGATGCGGGTGCGTCAGGTGACTGGGTAAGCACTAAGAGCAATACTGTCTCCACACGGCTCTACGAGCACCGTGTTCCAACGTTTCCATGTTTCGGTTCTGTTTGTTGGTACTAGCAGCGTCATGCACAGGCGACAGTGGAGACTTGCGCGCAACATCTAGCAAGTGCAGCAAGCTTGCTGCGTACTGACAGCGCTGTCGGTAACAATCACCTGTACATCTTTACATCGGTCAATTCTGCCCGCACCCACGATCGAGTCAAGGCCAAAACAGCCGTTTCACTTTAGGTCTGAGCGCAGCAGACGCTACAAGACAACAGGGTCAATCGAGCACTGAGAAAAGAGCAATGTCACAGTTCTGCGCCTGATTGGATGGCGACGTACTCTATGACGCACCTTTGGCTCTCCTTAATAGGCCCTGTTGTCTGGTGCTGCGCTCGGACGTAAGGTGAAACGGAATGCCTAGAACACGCATCAGGATTAACCGCAAAGCAGAGAGAACCGATGGTGTTTTCAGTTTCCTGCCAGTCACGCGAGTGCTTGCTACGGCAATTCGGTTGGTGCCTGAAATTTTTCGGCTCGCTCGCAAAGCATTGGCAAGATAGGAGGTTCCACAACCGAACCCCAAATTGCATCTAGAGACGCTGATGCTAGGAGTGTGGGAAAGTTGCCGAGATTTATTGAAGAGGGCGGAGTAAAAGCATTCAATATAATGGTTTCATTGTGTTTGTATTCAAAATATAGGGTTGGAAAGACCCCCCCCCCCCTGTTTGCCCTTGTGCTGATCAGATTTGAGCTCTGCAGCTGCATTTGAATTCAGTCCTTCTACTTTGTCAGCTGATCTTCGGAGGTCACTGGTTTATTCAGTTGCAGTTGTCTGATTATTTCTTTAATTAAACTATTGTGCACTTACAGGATTCCAAACGATAGCACTGAAGGTGCTGCTCAACGTCAAGGAACAGAATAACAAAATTTTAGATCAAATTAGTATTCTAATTAGACAACAAAATGCCATCATGGCAAGGGTTGAAGCCCTTGAAGAGGGTCCATGGCAGCAAAATTAGCCTCCCCCCACAGCTGTTAAGGCTGCCTTTAGAAGACATGACAGAGTTTGAGGCAGTCAAAGGCCGTTCTACAAAGTTCTGCCCCGAGAGTTGCCTTGGTAAGTGCATGAATTGAGGGTCGGATGCGGTTTCGAATTTCGCAGATGCATATCGGATGCGGATGATCAAACTGTTCTCTGCACAGGGTTCTAGTCATCTGTGATGACGATGTCTAAAGCGGAGATCTGGATTACTGAAAAAGAATCGACACGTGGATGCGCGAAATGCGTATTCTGTAAAAAGGAATACAAGACAAGCAGAAACATCTCAAATTTAGGGGATAATATAAAACGAAGCCACGCTGGTTCATCCTTTCACAAGGATTGGAAATAACGGGAGTCGGAAGAGGTGGGAGACGCAGATATGGCTGTGGCTGGCCCCTCAAGACCAAATCAAAGTAAGTACATTTATTTGCAGCCGAAAAAGCCCCGAATTTTGGAGATTAACCTAAAAAGAAAAGAAAGCTTGACGAGGAATTGGCCATGATGATAGCAAAAGACATGAAGCCACTTTCGATTGTCACTGACAAAAAATTTGAAGACTCCTGTCCCACGTTAGATCCCAGGTACCAATCGCCCAGCTGAACGCACATTTCAAGCGTTGTTCTGCCCGACGGGTCCGACCAAGTTAAAGCCAGATTGCGTGTGATGCAAATGGAGGCGAGCGATTGTTCCATAACAGCAGACATGTAGACATCACGCACAACTGACAGCTACCTCACTGTCACCTGCCATTTTGTGCAACGCAGATTTATGCGGTCTGTGGTACTATCGACTACGGTGATTAGCGGAGCTCACACTGCAGAAAATATAGCCCAGGCCATCGCAGGTATAGCTGAAGACTAAGGTATTGGCCACGCAATAATTGCGCTTGTTACAGACGACAAAAGGATGATTCTTGCTGCTCGACATTCAGCACCTACAGGGCTGTGCCTATAGGTTAAATCTAACCGTCCAGGAAGGATTGAAAAGCAGTGACGAACTCAACCCCGTCCCATTAATTCGAAACCACAGTGAGGCACGTGAGGACGAGTTCCACAGCTATCGCCAGGCTCTGAGAAGAACAAGAGCATGCTGGTAGAGTACCGCCTCTTAAATGAAGCAAAAAATCCCCACACGCTGGAACAGCAATTTCTACACGCTAAAGAGCATGTTAGAAGTTGGGGGGCATTAACTTTGACAAAGCTACCCCAGACACAAAGTCCTTTGTCAGCAGAAGACATCATGCTACTATTAGAAGACACTGTCGAGATTTTAGAACCTTTCGAAGAAGCCACAAAATTTATGTCTGGAGATCAATACACCACATTTTTATGGTCGTTCCTGTAGTCTGCACTATTGCGACGAAGTTGGAAGAGCGTACTGAGCCTGCACTATTACCACTGTGGCCAAAGAAGTGCTTGTGTTTCTTCTCTGCATAGAAGAATGGACACCTATCAGGAAAGACAACAGCATTTGCAACACTCCAAGGTCTACGACTGAAGGAACGAGCCTTCTCGGAGAAAACAAAGCCAGGAAGTGTCACTGCTGACTTAGATGACGAACTGAGCCAGCGGATGTCTAAAAACTGTGTTCATACTGCATCAGAACTTCCCGAACACCCGGAATGTTTGCTAAAAGCTGTGCAAGGAAGTCGTATTTTGGGATTCCTCGAGAAACCAGACAATGCGCCTTTTACTCCAACCTCCAACGCGAGCTAATGCTCTGCTCCATCAGTACCTCGAGATGCTGCCACAGCCAAGGAACAGCAATCCATTGGAATTCTGGAGGTCGAGCCACAGCTCCATGAAACCGCTGCCAGCAGAATGTATGTTCTCAGCTGCTGGGCAGATCGTATCTGACAGGCAGAACAGGCTTAAGAGCAAAAAAGTCGACAGGCTTATATTCCTTCACCAGAATTCTTGGCTGACCTAGAATTGAGTGCCATGCCTTTTGCTGTTTCACTTTTATAGATTGAGAAAAAGCGTTAATATAAGAGTACACTGTCACCAACTGGTATCGTATTAAGAAAATGGCAAACATAAGGGCATCAAAATTAAATTTTGTTGACCTGGTGTTAACTTGTTATGGCGAGGAGATCAAACTATAGGGGGTGCAGTTTCGTTAATCATCATCACCACAAATAATCACTCTGTGGCAAAGGCTTCTGGCTTCGCACCGGTTTACACCTCCATGACCCACCCCTAAAGAAACAACTTGACCAAATCCTCGACAAAGCAGCTTTCCAGGTAATCAAGGCGCATCTAAAATTCCACCTGAACCACTGCGCTCAGCTCCGTGATGGGCTTGCACGCACGAGGGCCACCCTGCAAGGCTTCGACAGTCCTCCTTTCCATACAAACTCCCGCATCATCACTGATAAGATCCGGGCACTGAATGCTTTGCTCTATTCGGACCTGCAAACGACCAAATCCAACAAACTTCGCCCTTTCCTCCATCAAGGTTTGCATGAGCCTTTGAATCCCCCGAACACCCTAGTGGTGACCATTCCGGACGACCTACCTCTCACTTTACCTGAGCGCTCCTTGCTTTCCAAAGGTCTTTCTTTCGTTCCTAACCTCCGAAGGTCTCCTGACCCTTTCACTTTTCACGCGGAATCCGAGCAGTTCTTCCGACGCCTTCTTCTAGATGCTCACTTCTCTAAAGAACCTTCTGCTTCTGGGTTTACACGCAGCATTTTCGAACTTATCAACCCCAAGCCTAGTATCTGGACTCCCCCAGCGTCGAAGCACCCTGAGACAGACAATAGCATCCGCGCCTGCCGCAACATCCTACAACAGTCATCTTCGTCTCTGGTGTCCTTCGCTCGCAACATCAACCGTGAACAAGAAACTGCCCTCCGCTCCCTCCAAAAACGTAACGACATAGTGATCAAACCGGCCGATAAAGGTGGTGCGATAGTGGTCTGGCGAAAAGACCTATACAGGGAGGAAGCCCATCGCCAACTTTCTGTTTCCAGCTTCTACGAACCCCTTCCGTCTGACCCCACCGACCAGTACCAAGAATTAATTAAATCCACAATTCAACATGCTATTGACACCAACGCGTTGCCCTCTCCCGCCCGCCGCCTTGTTGTGAATCATCCCCAACTCTCATCTTTCTATCTTCTGCCAAAAATTCACAAGGTCGGCATCCCCGGTCGCCCCATTGTTTCTGCAATCTCTTGCCCTACTGCCTACATATCCGCTTTTGTGGACTCTATCCTGCAGCCTATCGTCCAGACTTTGCCTAGCTATATAAAAGACACCACGCATCTCCTCCAACAACTTCATGCATTCACGCCTAACTCCGACACCGTTCTCTTCACCATGGATGTTACCTCCCTTTACACTGTCATTCCCCACCAGGACGGCCTTCTGGCACTGCAACATTTTCTTGATCGGAGACAAAATCTGGACCCTCCCTCTGACATCATTATCCGCCTTGCAGAGCTGGTGCTAAGCCTTAACGCCTTCCAGTTCGACGGCTCTTTCTTCCGTCAGAAATGTGGGGTTGCAATGGGCACAAAGATGGGCCCTTCTTTCGCTAACCTCTTTGTGGGGTATGTGGAAATGGCCCTCTTTGATTCCCTCCCCGATCCGCACCCCGATTTCTACGGCCGCTACATCGACGACATATTTGGCTTTGGATCCCCCAGCACCGTCGCCAACTTCACTCAGAGCCTCTCGGAAGCGCACCCTTCTCTAAAATTCACATCATCAGTCTCCCAATCTGTGACTTTCCTGGACCTCCGCATATCAGTGGACAAGGGCCTCTTTGAAACCTCCGTCCATTATAAACCCACCGACTCCCACAGCTACCTGCTCTACTCCTCCTGCCACCCTCGATCTCAAAAAGACTCCATTCCATTCTCACAGTTCCTCCGCCTGCGGCGCATATGCAGCAACTTCGCTTGACTTTAAAAACAAAGTGACACGAAATGACTTCTTTCTTCGTCGACCAGGGGCTACCCTCTCCATTTGCTCGAGAGGGCTAAACGACGGGTCTTCGGCATTTCCAGACATGACGCCCTTTTCGCAGACCCCCGTCCTAAAGACAAAAAGAACCCCTTTATAGTTACGTACCACCCTAAAGTCCCAAAACTAGCACACAAACTCCTCTCTGCAACATCTCATCTGCACATCTCCCAACTAATTTCCAAGGCTCCTTCCGTCGCTTACCGCCATCCACCGAACCTCTGCACTCTTCTTGTCAAAAGTAGGCTGAAGGCGATAACCAACACAGACCCGGTTGACATCATACCTGGCACCACGCCCTGTAATGCTCCCAAATGCCTGACTTGCAGGCACCTTGGCTCCCCGCAACAGTTTAAACTCAAAATTCCCGACAACCAGACCTGCAAGTCGGCCAATGTCATCTACGCCATTTCCTGCACGAGCTGCCCTGACATTTTGTACATCGGAGAGACAGACCGACGGCTGCACGATCGATTCCGTGAACACCGCCGTCTCGTCACCCGAAGATTGTCAGGAAACCTTCCTTCAGAACAATCCACACATGTAGCTGACCATTTCTCGACCTCCGGCCATACTGAACTAAACATGCGCGTCTGTGTCATCAGATCAGGCTTCCCCTCCTCCCACGTGTCAAAAGAGAAAGGAAAACCGTCTCATCTTCAACGTCAAAACAGAATTCCCCCTGTGTCTTAACACCAAACTTTCTTTTGCGTACTAAATTTTTCATTAGTGAAAATTTTTTAGATGTTTAGGCCCCAACACTTTTTTTTTTTGCACAGCTGAAGCGACGGGCGCACTTGCACAGCCGTATGGTCGGCACTTGCGGTGCGCAAGTGCATGATCGCTCGAGACTTTGACGGAGTAACCGCGGATGGTCGCCCCCAGCAGGTTTGCAGTTCTGCCCTCGCCTCGCTGTTTCCTCAGGAGTCTTATAGTTTGCTCTCGTGTTTCCTTTCCCCTCGCCATTATATTTTTTCATTATGTCAGTCCGCCATTCCGGCCTTTTTAACCTGTATCATGTTGTATATAGTGGGAGTCCTTATGGGGGCGGGGGCGGGGGTTGTTGGTTGGTTGAGAGGGATTATTAAATGTTTCAAAATGTCCGTTTTCTCCTCTTTTTGTGTGTGTGTGTGTGCGTGCGTGCGTGCGTGCGTGCGTGGGGGGTGGCTTTTATTTTCGTGCCGGTTTATTGCGAACAGCCTTCACGCATAGGCGGTTTCGGCACTGAGTAGGCTTGTCGACTCAGAGGCAAATAAATTAACACTCACAACGAATAGCAATAAATTGTCCCTCCTGTTGTCAAGAAAACTTTTTTTTTTTTATCTTTTTGAAACAAACGGCGCTGAAGTTAGCACGTGCCACCCGACACCCAGGGTGGCGCGCTTCTTCGAACCGATCCGGAACCGCGCGTTCGCCCATCGTAACCGCTGTGGTCGTGGCTGTGGCGGCCCGAGACTCCTGAGAACCATTCTGGGTGTCGTGTCCTCTCGGAGGACGCCAGATCCCCTAGTACTTGCGCGTCCTGGCTTTTGCTTTGCCTTTTTTTTTTCTTTCTTTTGTTATTTATTGTGTTAGATGACAAGCGGAGAAGTTGTGCTCCGTCTTCTGGCGGTTTCGCCTTCCCTCCCTCTCGGCCAATGTACATACCCCTATTTTTGTGACGTGTACGACCCTTGCCTGTTCCTTGCCGTTTTTCGCGTCTATCACTTGAAGAAGGGCGTCCGCCCGAAACGTCGTGTATACCTTCCTGTCCACGTATTTTTTTCGAGTAGCACAACCATATATTTGCGATTTCGTGTTTAAGCTCATTGTGCTCGGCAGCGCCCCCATTTCTTTGGCTACTAAAACATTCAGTTGGAGAACTCACCTTTAACTAAATACGATAACAGCACCGCCCTTTAGCGACGAGCCAAAACAAGAAAGTCAATTTATATAGCTACCGCAAAATGGCACTGCGAGATAGCACCACCGGCCCGTGTGCGACTCAACCTCAAATAAGTCAGAGTATCGAAACTACAAGGCTCGATGGCACCAAGAGGGCAGCTCAAATGTTTTGTTAGTGTGGTGATTATGAGCGTTTAGAAAGCATGTTTTTTGCGTAAAAACAAATGGAAAAGGGTCTTTTCAAAGGAACTTTTGATAGTACAAAATGAGAGGAGCGTAATATTTTCCATAAACTTTAGTTTACAAGGTGTTGCGGCACAGTTAATATTGTTTTTATACAACCATGTCTCACCGGTGATTTCAGATAGCGCGTCCCAACCTGGGCGCAGCTTAACTTCGGTGGTAATCCGCGGCGCGTCCGCTTGGGAGACGGGGGTTGGCATGGAAACCGGTTGCGGTAGCTCGTTCGTCCGAGGTGTCTCTCCCGTTCTACGCGCACCCATGGACCTCCATTTATCTGTGGTCCCCGGGGGTTCGAAGACTCTGCCATGCTGATGCCTACAAAGGCACAGTGCTTCTCAGTCAACGTTACGCCAGACACTCCGATGAATGCTATCTTGGACAGCCTTCAAGCCGTCGCCGGCAAGGAGGCCTGTCATACCTGCAACACCACAGTGGAGCAAGGTTTATGGCAGCGGTCAGCACTATGGCCGCCGCTCAACGACTTGTAGCGCAAGGGTTCTTGTCACTGGTTAATGTGGAAATCTCCCTAGAGTCAGTAGGAGCGCACATTGTTTTTGTGTCTGTGTACCACCTTCCCCTTGACGTGTCAAAGGAGGCACTGGTGCAAGTCCTCACACAGTATGGCAAGGTGAAGGCGATCAATCACGCCAAGTTTCGAGACCGCCCTGACGTCAGGACCGGGACCCGTGTGGTCAATATGGACATGTCAAAGCCGGTCCCCAACTTCATCCACATCCAGGGACACCGGGTGATGGTCGACTACCGCGGTCTGCGCCGCGTTTGCAGTCAGTGTGGGCTCGAGGGCTACATCGGACATGCGTGCAAGACCCCACGTTGCGACCGATGCGGCGTTTTCGGCATGCGACAGCAGGTTACACGGCCCCTTGCCTGCGATGTGGACACAGCCACGCGACCACGGACTGCATCCAGCGTAAGTCCTACGCCGCCGCCACTCAGCAACCCAGGGAGATCTGCCCACGACCCCCGCAGCGAGTTGTCGCCTCCGTTGCCCTCCCAGCCCCCGAGAATTCCGGTGACGACTCGAACCCGCCCATCCGTCCACAGGCTCCACCACCTCCCCATGTTGTCTGGTCTCCGAAGCGTCGTCGAACGTCGGAGTTTCCGACAGTCGTGGTGTCAGGCCTAGTCACATTGCGAACATGGACAAAGACCCTTCTGACATTCGACATTCCAATGGGAAGGAGGGCTGCCGAGAAGGGCGAAAAGAGAGTTACTGTGAGAACTACCGGCCAAGAGAAATCTTGAATCACCGTCATTCTGGCCTGCTGCGCTGATGGCACCAAGTTACTACTCATGATCATATTCAAGAGGAAAACAACGCCCAAGGATGCTTTCTTGTCGGGAGTCATGTCATGTCATGCAATGTAAAAGGCTGGATGGACAGAATTGATGGGGCTGTGGCTGGACAAATGCTTCTCGCGAGCGACCAGATGGATTTTTCCACACAAAGAAGGGCCTTCTGGTGATGGACACTATGAGGGCACACATCACCGAGTTCATTGAGACAAAAATCAAAATAAAAACTGCGTCCCAGTGATAATTCCTGACGGCATGACGAAAATGCTGCGGCCACTGGACATAGCCGTGAACCACAGCTTCAAAGCTATCCTGCGACATTTGTGGGAGGCCTGGATGACATACGGCGACCAGAATTTCAGAAAAACCGGGTGTATGTTGCACACGTCATTTGGGCTTGGAAATTGCACTTGAAAAGAGATTGCGGAAGGTCAGTGCAGCTGCGCGACGCAAATCCCTCGACTGTATTGTGGTTTGCCGACCTGCCACCACTTGTGTACTTTAGACAACGTTCAAGTCGTTGCGTTTATCCGCAACGCGATCTCGTTCGAGTTGTATTGTGGCTTGTCAACCCGCCTTTGCTTGTGTACTTTCATCTACGTTCACATGATTTCCCTCGCCCCCGTCTGCTGGTGCACGATAGAGCCACAACGGGAGACATCGGGGACTCAACAAGCACAGCGGAGTATGCCACTTCCTGCAAGCACAAGAAGTTTCATTTTGACCTATTTCCGAAAAGCTTCCCAAGGCAAATCTGTGTGCAGCCTTTGCGAAAGCCCACTGCAAACCCCATCAGGCACAACCACAACTCTCGTGAACCGTTTGAAAAGGCACGCCAATCTGTATGTGGAGTTTCAAGCAACTGCAAAGTCAAGCCTGCTAATCAGCCAAGTGTTGCTGTCTTGGGTTGGCAAAGGCATGGTAGCGCTTTTAGACGAGGACAAAAGAAAGAAAGACAAGACAGACACAGCGCTCGTGTCTGTCTTATCTTTCTTTGTCCTCGTCTAAGAAGCGCAACCATGCCTTCGGCAACCCAAGACCGATACCAACTAGCCAAGCATTCAGCATTGATAAGTGTTGCTGATGTGCTGAACGGAAAAACGGCACTGCTGCAAGCAAAACGGAAGACTTTGGACCTGAAGATTGTTAAGATTATTGCACTCGACCTGCAACCGTACACAATTGTGCAAGACCAGGGATTCCAGGACTTCTTTGAAGGAGGCAGCCCCAGGTTATCTGCCATTGTCGAGAACAATGCTGTCGCTTGCATTAGTGCTGAAGTTGTATGACGACACCAAGAAGAGGGTTTGACTTGAGCTACAGAATACGTTTGAGTGGCATGGAGACTCTTGTTCACCTCCGACATGTGTACATCCAGAGCGACTGAAAGCTACATCAGCCAACTCCTCCTAGACAATCTTCAGGCCTGCTCCTTTTGCCACGACGTCACTTCCTAGCGGCCCGACCCTCGCGAGTATTCTCGTCGGCTGGCGCGGTCGGCGCCATTTTCGCCTTCTTCGGTACGCGTTGGTGTGAATGACGCGTCTGTCATACAATTGGTTTTGGTGCTGGCTTTGCGCTTTGGTTTTGCTCGGTACTGGTCCATGGCGTGCAGGTTTTGACATGCAGAACAAGTGTTTTGTGCCAGCGTGTTCAAGCGACCACAAGACAGGGAAGACAGTGCATGTGTTTTCATTCCCAAAGGATGAAGTGCTGTTCAAGAAGTAGCTCAGTGCAATACCTAAGAAGGATTTTGTACCTACGACCAACAAGAAGGTAAGGATGTAAATTTTATTAAGCGGACTGTTCCCGAGTTGGGAGACTACAATGTTTTTTGTTTGTTTTTTTAATGCAAAGTTTGTACACCATTTATATTTACTCGGAGAAAGAAACGGCACACTGCAACTTTGGTTGTTGGTGTTGGAACTTTCAACTGCGGAGACGATGCACGCGAGGGGCGAGCTGAACTTTGCACCACGACTAACCTCGGCGAAGACGATCGCGCGCGGGAGGCGAGCTGAAGTTTGTACCCACAGCGGCCGGATGCAGCCGTGGATCAACAGCCGGGAAGTCTCGACTCGACCAGAACGAAAACTGGAAAGCAAACGAGCGGTGTACGAGAAAGTGGCACGTCTGTGTGGAACGAGTGTGTGTAGTTTAAAATAAAAGTGTTGGCTTTTGTCACGACGGATCGATATTTCTGAACGCAAAGAAGCAACAATTCCCACAGTTGGCATGCAGGTGTGCGTTTTTCACTTCAAAGCGTCATGCCTTGAGCACAAGTTATGTGCACGGATTCCAGGACGGGAAAAGTTCTCGAAAGTACCCTACAAGTACCTTGTCTGCGTAATGGATCAGTGTCTTCCCCGTCCCCAAGGCGCCGATCCTACCTGTCAAAACAAAACGCCTGCTCTTCGAGGGAACCTCTGGACACCAAGAAAATGCGACAACAGGCATCAGACCTTGCCTGTGCCATCGAAGAGACTGCAACCACCTATCACAGTGAACAGATGAAGCGCAGGTTTTTATCACTATCTGAACTGAGGGAATGTCTGAACATGTGTACCAGATGAAGGGACTGTCATTCATCGCCTTAAGTGTGCCATGTTTTTAAACATTACAATTGAGAGCGCACCTGTTCTGCAGTCGTCTGTGACTGCAGAACAGGTGCGCTCTGGTACCATATAGTCTCCAGAATTGGAGACTATATGGTACCAGAGTACATCTGAGATGTCAATGTCCTATTTGAAATATTACATAGGCTTCAGTGCATAGCTTGTGACAAAAACTTGTCGAATGGCCTTGCTGATGTTATTGTTGCCCTATTGGACAAAATTGCCTAGAGTCACCAACAGTAAAACATTCATTATTACGTTCCTAAAGGAACAAGTGTTGTTGCTTGGAAAGGGGTGGTTGCAGTACTTTTCGCAAACCATGGTGCTTGCATGTATACCGCACACTACAACACCTCATGCATACAAGTTTTTCAGGGGTTCAAGCTTTTAAAGCAAAGCTGTTTATGGCTAGGGTTCCATAAATTTTGGATGTGCATCAACAAAAACTCAGGTCCCAAATTTGATTTCTATGCAAAAGCTTTTACGTCTCGTCACTTGGATATGCATTTTCAGTAGATCAGGCACCATTTTCAAGATCAGTAGACCCTCAGGTAGATAATAAAGGTTTCTCAGAGATTTGCAGCTGTGCGACTTGCGTCGGCCATGTCCGTGCTCGCACCCCCTCTCTTGTCATCGTTCCAAGCGCTTCTGTGCCTAGTTTCCTTTCCTTCCACTCTCCCGGGGTGGCGGTTCGGTCGCGCGAGTCTACTTTTTGCCAGGTGGCAGTCCCATCGCAATTTGTGTTGGAGTGCTTCGGTTTCATGTGCCACACAAATTGCGCAAACCCCACCACTCACCACCGGTCGTGCATAGATTTGAATCTGACTAAGAATGTGACCAAGGCTGTACCCGAGCCAATCAGTGTGTACCATAGCAACTACAAGGCCATCATTGCCACCATCTCGACCCAATGATGGCCAATAACAATCCATCGATCAAGACAACAATAAATGTGTGTGCATACCTTTTGTCACGATGGCCACCGATCAAGACAATAAATGTGTTTGTACCTCTGTTCATAATTCTGTCACGTCTGTGTCGTGTGCTAAACAGCTTTGCTGGTCATCCTCCTTCAGTGTGGAATGGCTCGTGATTTTTTTGTCTTGCCACATCCAAGTACCATAAGAAATATGTGCTCTTCTCTTCAGCTGCCACCTGAGGGTGAATCAGATAGTGAAAACTTTCTGAAGTGTATTGCCCAGAGGTTTAAGCACTCGGAGTCACACGAGATCACTGCTGTTTAGATGGCAGATGAAATTTACATTCCGGCGTCTTTCGACTATAAAGGAGGAAAGATCTCTGGGGCAGCAGCAAACTCTTATGGGGCCGCAATGTCTGCATGTGTTCATGGTACAAAGTATGCCGAGTTCCTTCCGCAAGATTGCTCATTTCCTGCCTGTGTGAACGTTGAATGCGGAATCGACTCATACTGTTTTGAAAAAAGTCATTGTCAAACTCAAGCAAATAGGTTTCAAAGTTCTAGCCGTCGTGACGGACAATTCAACCAACAGGGAAGCATTAAGTATGTTTTCCCCAAACCCAGCTGATGCAACGCAGCCTATGTTTTATGTTGTAGATGCTGTGCAACTGCTGAAATGAATTAAAAACAACTGGTTAAATGAAAAAAAAAAAAGAAATGCCTGCACTAACTTTGATCTTTTGATGTTCAACCTCTTGGAGAATGCGGTCAATCCTGACTGCATACAGTGGGCATCTTCCAAAGAACTTTGGGAGCTGCACAAACTTGAAGCATCTTAGCTTTTGAAGTACAGCTATCGGCTGTCGTCAAAGGCCCTAAACCCAAGCAACTTAGAAAGGAAAAATGTCAAACTTGCCTTGCAGTTCTTCAAAGGGACCATGACGGCAATTTTGAAGTTTTATTTGGCAATCGAAATGGGCGTCAGGCATGTCTCAGACACTCTTGACCAAGTTCTAGCCCAAACAGTAGTTTAAGTTCCGCACCAATCAATTAAACAGTTGCGGTAATAATCAAGCCAGGAACAATGCCCAAGAGCCCCCGAGACGGCGGCAGAAACGTGAACTAAAAGTGCGTTGTCATCGCAACAACAACGGGGTTCTCATCAGGCGATCGGTTCAGACGAATGAGGTGCTCTTGGTTTCAAATTCGGTGGCAAGATATGATAAAATAAATAATCTGAACATTGGATATTTTTTAAAGTTGCAGTTAGGAAGTAAGAGGTTTCATACCGTGTATAAAAGCATCATCTGAAGAGATTCATCCGTTTGCCACTCAATGAACGCATCCCGCACTGCTACCTCGAGCGCATAACGAGCATTGAGCAACCATGGGCAAACAAAAAACGAAAGGTACAAGCGGGGACGTTTGGTTTCGGTTTCGCGTGTCGTTTCGTGTTCGCTTTGCAAACTGACGTCTCTTCAATCATGCCACGTTTCTGTGCGGTACTCGGCTGTGTGAAAGGTAGGCTAAAGACATGTGATCGATTGGGAGACGTCAGTTTACACAAACTGCCAACCAATGCAGCAATGCACAGCATTTGGTTGATGCGCCGTCGTCTCGCGTAGAGCTGCGGACAGCAATGTCAGGATTTGTTCGCTGCATTTACGACCAGAAGACTTCAAGCAGCGCTTTCACGTCAGCCAAAGTCTAAGTAAAAGCGTGAAGTTCCTGTGTCTGGGAAAGACGCTATTCCCTCACTTTCCCTGTGCAAGGAGCTCACACCTCAGTAGCAACGAAGCATGGTAAGCTATATATTGATGCAGCGAATGTCCTCAGCACTTAAAGCAGCCTCACTGGGGTTGTGTCCGTCTGTATACAAAGATCATAGTTTTTATGCTGCGTGTGAAGTGCACCATCCCGCACTGAGCCGAAAAAAGAATGAGGCAAACAACCTTTAGATAATCAGATTTGGCACATACTATGGGTAGCAAAAGTTCACAGGATGCGGGAATGAAGTAGACAATTTAATGGCTGCACAACTTTGCAGTCCGGACGTGCTCCATGACTGTTAAATATTCCTTGAAGGGTGAAGATTCACCGACACTCGTGAAGCATGTCCTGGCTGCAAGTTAGCGCAGCAAATAAATTAAGTTTATTCCCGTGTCCCGCGAACTTTTGCTGCAGATAGTACATTGCTCAATCGATTGTTTCACCTTAAAACCCTTTCTGTGTGTGTCGAGCTGATTTGATGCGTTTCAGAAGGGCACAGTTTACATTTCACAATACTTTTGTCATACATATTATTTTCGTCTTGCGCTTACGTGACATGACATTTGTGTTACCAACTGACTGCCCTCCAGGACAAGCAATAAAAGCTGCATACCCAAACACAGCCGTCGACCAAAGCAGTGCAACCATGGCTAGCGATACATGCATTCGGGATTCTGGAGCCCCAGTTTGACAAACAGAAAATGCAATGCATCCAACCTGGCCAGTTGCATCAAATGTAACCCAGGACTTCACCTCGCAACATTACTGCAACTTTCATCTTGCGCTTACGTGACATGAGATTTGTGTTGCCATTACTTCTCTCTTGGCAGTACTCTTTGATATGCACATATATAATCATATGGCATGTGTGTACACTACACTAAGGTAGCACTGGTTGTGAAGTTCTTGCATTGTGCCCCCGACATGCTGTCCGAATCGCAGTGTTTGTGAAAGAGCACTGAGCAGCAATGGTATACAGGGGTTCAAAGCCAACATCTATGGTCACCATTGGCCACTGTTTCCTCACTGAACAGTTTCAGAAATTGCTTATAACTTTAAAATCAGACAACGGTAGGAAATTAAAATCACATGGAAATTAGTCATGGCTTGGTCACTGAGGTCGTCTGCACATTTAGCAATTTTTGAAAAGTGTAGGTTGTGACTATGAACTGTTCGAATGGAACAAGGTAAAGAAGCTGTGTGTGCTTTGTTTGGTTCTTAAGGCAAGTATTTTGCTACTGGTAATATAAAGAAATTCATGCAACACTGCACAAAGTCCACTGAAAGGAAAGGAAATATTTTGTGAAATGAAACGTGAAGTCAGTAGTGCAGCAGAGCTTACAACCTACAAAATGCTGAAGAAAGATTTTGCAAATAGTTTGGCAAATCATGTAATTATTGCTATGATTTCTTATAGATGCAACCAAAGGTGACAAGAAATCTGGCAGTACAAGTTCGAAGCAAGTGTCGCTCCGTTTTTGACAACGACACGTTCTCAAACTCGGTTGGCATGTGTGTGCAATTTTCATTATGAATCGACACTGTTTATCTGTATTCCAGCAATAAAGAGCTAAAATGCCCTACATCTTCTTCAGATGCCCAAGTGAACACAGCTATAAGACAGTCCCGCACTGTGCAAACGGACATCTCTGCCACAGGTGACGCTTGGGTTCTCCTAGAAAGGCTACATGCAACCTTATCCCCCATCTCTAAACAAGTCCCACTAACATCAGAGTTTATGAACGCCATACATCTCAAACCTCCTAAAAGTCCAGTGCCACTTGCCAGCTCAGAGCCTGCAGGCACGTGTGAAAAGATAACACATTTGCTGACTGCTGACTGTCCAGCTTCCCCAACCAGCCCACCTAGTTCGGAGCCACCAAGCATATGTCAAAATGATGACCCAACCTATGATCAAACCTACGATGCAACCCATGAACCGTCGTACGACAACAATTTTGAGATGTCAAGGCTACAGTAATTGATTGCTTCTTAATTAGCGAAAGATTTGTAGTCACTAACAAAACAGAAATGACTTTACAGCTCGTTTGTTTGCCCCCACCTTAGGGCGAGTTTGCTGCATTCAGTGTTCTTTGACTTGTGTGTCACGAGAGCACATGCACCACAGTATGGCAGAAAGCATGTTTAAACCGAAAACGGGGCAACCTAAAGACAGCCCGTTGTTCCTAGCTTTTTCAGGGTTGGGGTCTTTCTCTTATATTTGTTTTTGTTTACTTTGGAGGGATACCGAAGAAACTGAGCAAGGCTGCCCTCGGAGTGAGAAGAAGAACATTGTCTATGAAAGTTGCCTTATAGAGTGCTTTAGGCTGTGCAGGATGTGCTATGCACTGTGCAAGCCATCCCTCCACCTGAAGTGGAAGCTGCCTCACGTGACAACCCTGTGCTCCAATGATCACTCGCCCACTTGGTCCAGCCAACCATATGTGGGACGAAAACCAGTTGGAAACATCAATCTCCCATCTGTCCTGCTGTTTTCCGACTCTAGTCCTGCGCCAGCACTCAGAATGACGCGCCTGATGAATATTCGGGCCATCTCGGAACGAAGATTCCACAACCACCAACAAGGTTACCTCCTCTTGCTGGTGCAAACGGTTGATATATCTCTCGTCTGATTCAAGCATAGTGTAATTTACACTGCAGCAACACTTTCTGCAGTAGGCAGGCCTAATGCTAAGGCAACATTCCCTATTATGAATGCTAGGATGCGTTCGTTCATGCAAGACGCATTGGACACTTCCTTTTTGGTGACTCTTGTCCATCTCCAAGATGCATAGATCAGCGGCCTGTGTCAGTTATCTTTTTTATCATACAAAAACTGCTGATTTATGTTTGTGTAGTCTCATTATCATACAGCTTCCTAGAACTGCACTATTACAGTTGTCACAGCCTTTTTTTAATATTTACTTCCAGGTGTCGGATAGCCCTTGCGGGACAGCCTGTGGAACTGTCAGCGAATGGACGATGCAACTCTCCTGGACACAGTACAAAGTACTTGACCTACAGCTTCTACTCCCATCGATTGGGCAAGATTGTCCACACTGAACTGGTTCAAGTCAAAGAACTAAGAGCCTTCACAGTAATAGGAAGAACGATTGGCTCATACAACACAGGAACAAAACAAAGATACAAAGTCTCTGCGGTATTTTTAACCCCTTCTGCTAGGTTCAAAGACCTCTGGGTTGTTGCTTTAGGGGGATTTTGGTGGGGTTGGACCGGGCAAGAAATGCGGGCCTTGACATGTTTACGAGTCCCGGATGCGACGGCAGTTAACGAATTCCGAGGTAACCCGAATCTCAAGCACCGGGGTTGGAAATGTGGGGAATCGGCGAGAACTACCCCCGGGTCGGAACGACACGACGGGGGGTGCGGAGCGACCCAGCGAGGTGACAAGTGATGTTGACCAGACGCCCGGGAAAGTGGGGACGATTCCTGGAATTCTCGGGGCGCGCGGGAAAGAGAAAGGCAGTCTACGCTGAGCATCGGAGGGGGCAAGACGCCGCCAGGACTCCGAGAGGTCTCGCGTAGCTCATAAGATCTAAACCCAGTCTGTGAATGTAGGCAAATAAACCAGATATATACAGTCGTTAACTTCTACTGGATGTGTCCCTGTGTGTCAACGTCTCTGTCGGCCAAGGCGCAATCCTGGGTGGTTGCCTTCATCACATCTGCGACAACCCCCACAAACGGAACATAACCCCTTCCATAAAGAACTTCCCTTTTTAGCGTCCAGAAGCAAGTGTAAGCAGTAACAATGAAAAGGAGGCCTGCGTACGAGGAATTGCTTTCCTGAAGTCGAGGGACATCATGACTGGCTCATTCACAATGGACGGACACTCAGGCATAAAGACCTATATGAGAATTAACCAACCCACAATCTCGCACCTGTTCAACATGTGGAACGCTGTGAAAGGTAAATGCATTTTTTGACAATCTTGGAGCAGTATCTTCAGAGTCAAGCAGCTGTGATAGCAGTGTATCGAAGTAAGAAGTAAATATGTGCAGGAAGAAGACAGGTGTCCTGTCTACCTCCACGTGTGTCTCTGTCCAGTCCAGGCGTCACGAGTATTTCGTCAGGCGGAAGTCTACCTGAACTTGTTAGAGTGTGTTGTGGGTATTGTCAAGCGTCGTATAGTCAACTATTATGTCGATGACATTCTGGTTTGCTCCTTTCAGAGGGGAGCTAGGGGGAAGATAGAAAAGTTCATCAGGTCATCAGCCCCGGAACTAAAGTTTACTTAAAAAAGCTAGAAAGTGATGTGTTACAGTTTCTGGATATGAGAATTCATGTTGGCAAGGGGTGATGTTGGTAATATGGAAAAGAAAATCCAAAGCCAGTCCTTCCAAAAAGGAGCTGCCATTCTAAGAGTGTAAAGGCGGGAGTCGTTAACTCGTTAGTCAAGAATGCTCTGAACAGGTCGTGCATACATTACACAGCGAAGGCAGAGAAGGGGCAGTGGGAAAGATTGGGGAGCGCGGGTTACGGAGAAGGTTTTATAACCATATGCACTATAAGGACTACGAAGAAAAGGAAAAGGGACGAGAGAAATCGAAGGAAAGGTATGCAGTAATGCCGTACTACCATGTAGTTTCACACAATGTGAAAAGTTGTGCGAAAAAGTTTGGAGTCAATCTAGTATTTAGCACAGACTTAAAGTTGGATAATGTCACTCCCTTTTTAAGAGAGAGAAAGGGGTACCAGAAAGCCCATCGGGAAAAATCGGTGCCGTGTGAAAACGGAGTAGTGTACGAGATACCGTTGGTGAATGGATTCAAATACGTTGGGCAAACCTCGAGATGTGTGCATGATAGAATAAGAGAGCGTAAGAGAAAAGTAAAGATCAAAGCAGCCAATTCACATATAGCAAAACATGCGCAAGAGTGTAACAACTGCACAGAAAAGTGGTTGGGAAAAGAAGCCGTGTGCAGAGAGGTGAACAATGTCAAAAGGGTAGTGAAAGAGACAATTGGGATTGATTCTATAGGCAACTGCATAGGTCAGGCATCGCTGGCTCTGGGTCCCACTTCCAAGTCCTTTTTGCGTGTGTAATGTGGTTGGTTGATGTGTGTGGGTTTTTTTCGTTTTAAAAGTAAACTGTCCAAATATTTTTTTTTTTAAGTGAATTGTTAAAAGTGTATGTATCAGTCGACTGTTCAGCACGTTCAATCAGGGTTCAAAAAGTGGTAGGGGGTTCCTTGTTTAAGTAGAAGCTTGGACTGCCGGCAGATAGAACAAGAAAGAGTGTTTGTGTTTACTAGGACAATGACAAATCCAGGAAATAGGTCATGTCTTTTGTTGGGCTATGGACCCGAAGTTTAGGTTTTTCTGAATGTGGTGATTGGTTGGCGACGTTTAAGGCTTTGGTATATATATGGAAGTGTTACTAAATAAACTTTCAGCTGAGTTTGAGACGACACCTTCTGTCTTTCTGGTTCTGTCCCTTCCACTGTGGTTCTTCTAGCTCTCCACCCAGTCTCTGGTTCTTCTAGTTCTCCACCCAGTCTCAGGTGGTTCAAGAAAAAGCTAAATCTACGCCAGCTCGCCTGCGCCATCACAGTCTTATCGGATATCTGCACTAATGTTTGGAGGTGGGCTAGTAAGTGGGGCATAGTAAACAATATTTAAAGCAGTGCAAAAACATGCATGCCAGATGGATATCTGGCATGCCAGGCGGATATCTGGCATGCCACACGGTTATCTGGCACGCACCAGCAGAGCCTCCGTCACATAGCAGGCACCCCTGCCAGGATTTGAACTCACCACCCGGGGCTCAGTAGGCCACCGCTTTGCCCCAGAGCCAGCAAGGTGGCTAATGTCTGCCTCGGTGGCGCAGTTAAAATGTCCACCTCGGTGGCTCCATTTCATTAAAAGTGTGGCAGGTTTGTATGACTGTATGTAGGCGTGGCTAATGCCGGATGTTATCGGTTCAATTTTTTTGTTCTTTTCCCTGCACCCCCCCTCCTCCAAGCTTATTTGTTTTTGCACAGCAATAGAGTTTCAATTGTAAATCAGCGCCTTGTCTGTGTGCTTCCTTGTCCTGGTCTTACGTCTTCCAGCGCTGTTGCCACCAGACAAGTGTGTGCACAGCTTTGATGTTAATCCCCTTGCATTTGAACTGCCAACGAATTTGGACTTTTGCAAACCGGAACATTGAAACAGGGGACTATGACAGTGGGAACAGTATCATGATCTTTTAATTGGCAAAGCAAAACAAGGTAAAACCAATGAATGCTCTGCTTTATGCAGTGTTAGAGAGGCAGAGGATGTTAGTCTTAGGCTAACCGACATGCAGATGGTGATCGCCACTGTATGCTAGTCAGTGTTCAATCGTTATGTCTTGTCTGGCTACTTTTGAAGGTATCCTGCAGCTGAGCGGCCTTTACGAAAGGCTGGAGGACCTTGTGCACGGCAGCATGTATACCATCAACGGCGACCCTGCCTATCCTTTGCGGCCATTAATACAGAAGCCGTTCATGGGTGCAAACCCGTCTGCTGCAGAGTAAAATTTTAGCAATAGGATGAGCAGTGTTAGGGAAGCCATAGAATGAGGGTTTGGGAAGGTTTCAAGTCTCTTTGCTTTCGTAGACTTAAAATCAAAAGCTCAGGCTGCAGTGCATGAGCGAAATGTACAGGGCAGCAACACTTTTAACAAATTGCCACATGTGCCTGTATGGCAACCAGACCTCCATGTACCCCCAGCTGTCTCCATTGAAGCTGGACGAATATCTTGCGGACAAATATCTGAATTTCTTTTGCACAATCTTTTTTTGTCCAAGTGCCTCGCATCTTTTATGGCAATCTATCCCACAAGATGACTTTTGTGCAATTTTCTGGTTGCTCATCCACTACACTTTTTTTTTTAATCTGCTTCTTGTGTTTCTTAATAATTTCAATTTTTTAGTAAAAAATGAATTTTCTTATCTTTATGTATTGTGGCTCCACAACTAATAGTGTATACTCCTGCAAATTTTTATTGCAATATCTGAAGTATTTACGGAGAAATAAAACATTTTCGGTAAGCCGACGATGCAAAATCACATGTTTTTGAGACGTGAAACTTCTGTTTCCTGTTTTCAGACTGCTGTAGCTTTGCACCGGTATGCCCTAGAATGATGATCATACTCTCGTTGGAAAGAGCAGTTCTTCACAGTTTCAGTACATTAAATATCTTTGTTTGAGAGTAAACTCCATTCGGGCAAGAACACCATAGATGTCCAGTTTCACGTAGAAGAGGCTATGCATATGGCCAAGCATTGAAAAGCCCACCCTGATTGAACACAGAACTGACTAAAACCAGCATTCATTTATAGAAAGTCACGTGGGTTTGTCTGCTTTGTATTTCTGATGATGCTTGCCCCGCCCATACTTGCTGATGTTGGTTCGTGTATTGCAAGCATACCCAATTCCTCACTCATTTCACAATCAATGTCCACATGCCGACAACAAAATGACACTCAAAGAAAGCGTTTTAAGCTCGGACTCACTCAGCAAAGCCATGCTGGAGATTGGGTGTAAGCAGAAGGCACCATCTACACTCTTGGTGCCTTTTAGTGGCCACCACCACCAGTAAAAGCAAATGTAGTGGTGTGGGACTTCAAACAGGTTTTTCTCAGTTTCACTTTTTTGCAGCAACTTTCGTTTTAGGAAATCTATCATTTCAATGAATCACTGAATGTATTCTTTGCTGTGGATGTCTCAGAACTGAAATTTAATGAGGAAGGGGGCTAGATATTTATTTTCCTATTTAAATAAAGTTCTTATTGAAAAAAAAGCAGAGTTTTGATGAGGAGAAAATGCACCATTATGAGGAATGCTTTTCAAATTGACATTTTGCATAGAAAAAACACAGATTTTAAGGTAAAAAATAGTTAGCCCCCTCCACCATATGTTCTAGTTAAGGCTGAAGCTTAGAAATGCTCAATATTCTCCAGCAATTTTACAGGATAGATTTCCTTGCCATGTGAGGCGACTTACATCAATAGCTGTGTACCACCCCCTGTAGCTTATCGGAAAATTGTCCTACAGAGATGAAATTTCATAGAGTGCATTTAGGCAACGAGATGAACAGACCCTCCAAATTTCATCAATATTGAGCGACTGGTTTAAATGTCGATACTTGAAGGTGGTGTCACCCCACCCTTAAGGCAGCAACTGTGTTCCTCTACTGTTTTCAGTTTTGTGAGTGATAGAGGTTCCTATGTTAAGTATATGCAATTTGTGTTATTCGTTGAGTGTCTTCAGTTTGATGTACATTTTATTAGCATGGTGTTTTTCAAATATCCTGATTGAGCCAAAGATGTAAGCTATGTTTTCTGGACAGCGTAACATTAGGGCGACACTGGTTCGTGCTGCAGGTGAAAAATTTAGCCGTTGCAGTGCGTCCGCTGGTCTGGGGTTTCTAATGTGTGGCATGCAGTAGGGATACACAACCGCACACAGATATGATACTCATTCAGATCAAAGCGGGTAGGGACAGTAGTTTCATTAATTGAGTTTTGCATGTGTATTATTGTCTACAGCCTTCTCTAAGGCAATTGCTTTACGAACGACACTTTGCCGGGATTTCGAGATTGAGGTTTGTCATCGCAGCGGAAATGGAAAAACTTTTGTCTCCCCTCACGACTTGAGAGAGAAGTCGGGTCCTCCCGTAGGCTGGGCTGAACGAAGAGAGGGAAGCCCCAACGACCCGTCGCTAATGGCGCAACAAAGGAAGGATCTTCTAGTTGTCCGATTCAAACAGGTGTTTTCAAACATTGCTCGCATTATACAAAATACCACTCTGGCAGTATCTACTCGTAATGTTGAAGGGCTTTAGAAGCTTCCACCGTATTCAATTTCTTTATAACACCTCAATTTCTCGAACCCAACTCAAAAACGTAAAGCTGTTCTGCTAAAACTCGTCTCCTTGCAGCCGCCTTTCCCGCCACCTTTGACATCCACACAGTGCTTTTGTAGCTACAAAAGTTCCTTTGTTTCTCAATCATTTACCTCTGCTTTCCCTTTCTTTACAGCAGCCCTGAGAGTGTTGACTGCTGTTAGACCTCCTGTGCTCTCAACATCGTCATGTTACAAGACAGGGAGCGCAATACTGAAAACAGGTTCGGCAAAAACGCAGGTGCGGTCATTCATGGAAACTAAATATGTCATAAGAATCATTTGAACTGAGTTAGAATTTTACCAAGGCGAGTCAGACTGATAATGAGGTGGTGTCATAATATCTGGATGTCTGAGCTGGGCAGATGTTTCGTATTTGTTAACGAGAGTTAGCTCTGTGTAGCCAACACACAGTGTTTAAGTCGAAAACCCGATCATTATATTTAGACAGAGCACATTTTTAATGTCACACACTTTTTGCTAGGAAGACAAGCATGCATATCATCAAGGAACCAAACAGTACAGACGGAGGTTTCTGGAAAAATTCCACAGACCTTTTCCCCGTCACACTGTGATGACCCAGAACAGAGGTATGCAAAGGTCTTGGCCCTGCAAACCCTAAAATCTGAACGCCAACTGGAAACCCCCTCCCCACCTATTTCTGTGTTAGTTTTAGGAGTTCTCCGAGGTCCTGCCACATCACTTTGTGAAACCCCCCCCCCTTTGTGCAGCTCCGATTAAAAAAACCTGGGTTCATCAGGGAAGCAACAATGGGAAGAAGCTGATTCTATGTATATTGTACACCAGAGTACACCAGAGTAGTATAATTCAAAATTGAAACAATAATATCAGATCTTAATCAAACTCAGAACGAAATCTTCGGGAGGGTAGTGGTGTGTACTAGTATGGGTGCTGGACCCCTTGCTCAACCAGTTTTGGTGCCTGGTGGACACCATGTGAAACTTAGCCAAAAAACCGATGAAAATGTCACAAAAACCGGAACAACTGAATGAAAATCAGTCCATCCCTCTGCAGTTGTGCCAGGCATACTGGGACCAGAGCCTGCCACAAGCGATGGAGATAAACGTCGGTGACCCGCCGTGCTTGGACCAAATGGTCAGCCAGCGGGTTGCGAAAACACCAAGTGACATCACCCCTTGGAGCTGGGCCGACCCACTCAACGTGAGCCTCGTCCGATGGAAAGACAACACCGACGGTGTGGCATCGGACAGGTACTCATTCCCACAATGGATACCGATGCGGCACGTGCGGGTTGGTCCTCAGCTGAGGACTGGAGCAGTGGGTCTCGAGGTGTCTGAAAGGTTCAGGGCGGTGGCCGAGATACTCACCAAGCCGCTTGGTGACTTCCAGGCCAACAGGTTCTTTTCCTTTCCTGCCATGTTGGACACCAAGGCGGTTGCCCTACTCGTCGAAGCGGTCAGAGCGTCAACCGGCTCAAACCAGGACGAGGCGCCGTTCCTTCGGTGTATGCTGGCGAGTGAGACACTCGTAGATCCAGAAAAAATGCGGAAACTAACCCATGCAGGCAGTCACATCGCCATCGACTGCAGTGTAACAGAGATCACACGCAACATGGGCTCTTACGGAAGAGCTGCACCGGACGGTCTAATGTTTGCTGTAGACCTCGGCTACTTCTGTGACCTCATGACTAGGAAAACTACGCTTCCAGCGCAAACTAATGGAAGCTTTGGAATTGACACTTGGGGTAGCCTGACGGCTGTTGTACCAGTAAAGTACGAGTACAGCGGGTCACGGGGGCTGATGCCTTACAGCCTCAGCTTTGTGACGACGGCTTACTGGACTCAGCGCGTCGGGTACACTCTGCACCTAAGCCAGATCGAAGTTGACGATCCCATCGTGCTCGATGCCGGATGTGTGCCCCGCGCCGCGCAGGCGCTGGTTGGGGGACCGACCAACGTGCTGTTCGTCGTGGTTGACATTGAGGTCCACCCGTCTGACGTGGTGGGGCTTGAAGTTGGCACTGACACCGTGCGGGTCGTGGGACGCAAGACGCCCAGGCCACCAGACGCGGACAAGCGTGTGCGTGGGGTCGTCAACAAGTGGCTTGGAGAACCGATGACGACAGGGATGCCCTACGGCAGGCAGCGGGACGCGTACGACGCCCTTCAAATGCTGAACGAGATGGTCGGAACGGGTGACGTCTTCGACACGGCACTGAATCTCGCAACTGAACTGAGCCGGGTGTTCAGCTGTAACGCCACCGTTACAGCCACGAACAAGGAAAGTTGTGGGATGACGTGCTTTGGAGAAGAGTTCGCGACCGGGAGAAAGTTCGGGATGGGAGGGTCAAAGGTCAAACAGCTCGGACCTTGGGACGACCCGACTGCTGTCAGCGGGCAACTTGACTATGCCAGATTCTTTTTCGTAGCGCCATCGGGCATGATGTGCGAGGGATTTGGCGTCTCTATCCTCCAGACAGGCAACTCGTGGCCGCAGCTGGACAGTTTCAGCTGTACGGCAAGCTCGATTGCTGTCAGTGAGGCAGACTACGGAGTGAGGGTGGCCAGGGCAATTGAACTGGTCATGCCGGGACGTTCGTCAATTGTGCCGCGGCGGGAACTCAGCTTGACGCTGTGGTTCAGTGGGAATGCACTCCTCCTTTCTGGGGTGACATTCGCGGCATACTTGTCGTTCGGCCTGGACTGGGCTATGCTCAATGGCCTGTTGACGATATCATCGGAGATGATAACGTCACTCAAAAAACTTGTTCCAGTGTGCACAAACCAACGTGTGACCAACTGCACTGACAACAAGCGTCAGCTGTATCTCGAAGGAAAGAAGTGGGTGGAGTACAGCAGTGCGACAAAAAATGCATCCACAGACGCAACACCCAGGAGCCTGAAGGATGTGAACGGCTTTCCACTGCCCATGTTCATGATCAGAGCGGTCGTGGGGAAACTGGGAGTGGAACTGTCCAGGCCACCGATTGAGGGGACGTACTTCGATCTGAATGAGGATGAGGATTCCCTGGCCATTGGAGTCGTTACGACTGGCCAGCGGAACTGGATCTTCGCGCCGCTGGCGTGTGATTCAATAGACTTCATCAGATCGAAGTTTCAAGTGTTCACGAACACGCCAACTGGACGGGAGGAGAAGGAGGTTGAGGTTGGCGTGTGGCCCCGAGCGTGGTGTGACAACGTTGCGGGCTGGGCCGCACAGGGTGAAAGTGTTGAGATGGCCACAAGAATAAGGCTGATGACTGATGCCGTTTCCGGCAAGTTCTACGCCGAGGGCTTTCTCAAAAGGTCGACTTACACCTATGTGACTAGCCCAGCCCCGTCCGGAACGGTCAACGGCGAGGCAAACATCGATTTGACGAGGCCCGACCCGCAGATGGGATTCTGGCAGAAGGCGTGGACAACGCTGAAGGGATGGATCCCAGGAGTGGTGTCGGACCCCTCATCCCGCGGGCTGTCCGGTGTCCTGCCCGGCGCCGCTCTTGAGATCAGCCAGGGCATCACTGGAGGACAGCTCTGTTAGCTCTGTATACACTCGTGCAAGAATTGATGAGATCATCAATCATGCTTAGACAGTTTGTCTAAGCATGGGAGAAGGCCTGAGAGGGAAACACCATCTTTGGTGGGGAGAGGAAATTCATTGTATTTGAGTCTTGCCTTGACCTTCTCCTGGGGAAGTGCCAAGTATGTGCCGCTCCCTGATCCACGGGGACAAGAGTGTTGTTGGCTGCAGCCTGCAAATCTACTCAATTTGTCGGAGTGGCCATGTGAAGGACTGGTGCAGCCAGCCCATCATCAAGCGGAAGCCGGTGGGGAGCATCCTAATGGCTGCGGCAATTCTGTTCAGTGGCAGCTGCATCAAAAAGACGCTGAGAACACTCACTAGCATGGGGACTGTTTCTGTTACGGGACCTTCTTCAACATTCAAAAGACCTTTCTCCTGCCCTCAACTGTCCTATGTCCTCCCTCTGCTCTCTGCTCCTCGCGACCAAAGTGATGTGGGCCTAGGAATTGATTGCTGCAGAAAGGAGCGGTCTCATTCCTGGGTTGTAAAGGAGTAAGGCTTAAAAACATGCGACTTTGCCAGGATTTATAAAGCTTAAAAACGCGTAAACTTCCTTCTCGGGCGAACTCTCGTGCGATGCTTCTTCCACCTTCTGTTGTTCAGACGGTCACCATCTTGTGGAACGCCAAGCCGGCCGATCGAACGCGTTTTTCTCTGTGTAACTACCGATGTCTCAGTTCAATAAACCCTTAAAAATGTAACAGTAATGCCCGAAAAAATGTGCATTCATTGTGTTGAGATCGCACTTGGAAGACAGCTGGAGCCATTGACCACAGCAAACCATGGTCATGACTACATTGGGTCAGTTTTGCACAGGCAGATGGAGCACATCTAAAAGGTCTGAACTAGGTTCTGGAAAACAAGCTGCCATAATTCCATATTTCCATGGCTTCTCACATAATTTAAAAGCTTTGGTGGAGATATACATGTGTGGGTTGTTTTCAAGGCAGATTTTCGGCTTGGCAAACTCCCACCGTTTAGCCAGGACAGGGAACAGGAGTGTGCAAAGAAGCATTGAGGATTGGTTGTAAAAAGGAGGTTGTGTAGGAAATTCCTTTTGATTGGGGTTTATGCAGGCCGCTGCATAAACGACCACCTGCTTGAACATAAGAGAAATGTGAGAAATAAGTGTCGAAATTCAGACCTGGCTAAACACATTAGTGAATGTAGTTTGTGATCCCCCTTTGTGGAAAGAAAGCTCAATTTTGTTTAAAGAAAGAGACGTACAAAAGGATTATAAAATAAACCTTAAGTATAGGTGACCACGGGAACTGTTTGAGTCAACCGTCTTTGGTACTGGGGGAATGCGCGAGAGGCTTTCTCTTGCTTCGATTGTTTTGAGTTGCCTCGCTGTTGTTTTAGTACCTTGGGGGTTTGCGGCAAGCAAGGGAAGGGGGGGAGGGGGGGCTTATTTTCATCGGTAGGCTGGCTAGTGCAGCCTTGAGGAAGCTTATTGTTAAGGTCCTTGGGAACTGGTGGTGTTTCCAGGCAACGGTTCTGTCTGTGGGGGATGGGGGCAACGGTTCTGTCTGTGTGGGGGATGGGGTCTAGCTCCGTAGAAGTTGTCTCATTTCTCCTTCCTTTCTTCCCATTTTCGTGTGGACAAGTATTTATTGGCGTCCTCCTGCGAATAAACTCAGCTGCGTTTGAGATTCTGTGTCGTGCTGTTCGTTTTTTATTTGTTCCAGTCTCAGGTATTCATTAAACAATGTTTCCTAACCAGTTCACCAGCGTACTTTCCCTCCTTGCAAATCAGCACGAGTTGTTCACACACTCAGCCAAATATGGCACCTACACCATGCTTGATGCTGACGACAACAAGGTCATCCACGTGGAAACCGTCCAAGTGTGTAAACAAATTCTATAGGTGCTCCAGGTTCTATACTGCCATAAGCATATAATGTAATATTTGCAAGTAAAAAACTGCTGAGCATTTGTAGGGTCATGTAGCCTGTCAAGTTTTAATGATTTGTCATCATCGTTACAAAACATGGAAATGTGAAGTAAAAAATCAAGAGATGTGAGCTACACCCAGTTCCCTTTACAGTGACCTGGACACAGCAATGGAAATACATGCACCTCATGGTTCAGACATTGAGCTGTACAAACTGGCATATTTGTTTTGTTTGTGCTGCACATGTTTTCGTTTTATTTTAGTCCAACGAAACCGGGGGCAGTTATACATGGAGTTGGAAAGGCTCAAGAGTTCCCTCGGCATTTCTGAGGCCCACTCCTTGATAGTGGCCATCCTGGTGACCGACCGGCGTCCCCAGCTCAACGCTTGGTTGGGACGTGAACATCCAGACATCTGCCACCTTTTTCACTGCTTTGTGGGGAAGAATATGGTTTAAAAGGTCCCATCATTCCCACCCAGGTAGCACGCCAATGTTGATGCAACGTTGTGTGGTATTTATAAGTTACCGTAATGTTACACGTCCCTAATATTCTCAGTGTTGCGTAGACAATGTTTGTGAAATATTCTTGTTCAACGTTTTGTTAACATTATAAAGACAATTTTTGCCAAAACATTATGTTGCAACATTACCTCAACGTTTATGACTAATTATTTCTACAACATTATATTTTAATGACTTTTAAATATTGTGGTTAGAATGTCTGCAAAATGTTAATGTTTCATGTTTTATTTACATTATATAGACATTATTTGCAGTAACATTTTATCACAGCATGACCACAATATTACATAATAATCATTTATATAATGTTTGATTTTCAACATTCCAGCAACATTAGGCAAGTAATGTTTTCCAAAACGTTATGTTTTAATATTTTCTTACTGTTATTTTGGCAATGTTTTTCAAAACATTATGTTTTAATGTTTTCTGAATGTTGTATTAGCAATGTTTTTCCAAATATTATTTTTTAATATTTTCTGGATGTTACTTCGACAATGTTTTTCAAAACATTGTTTTAATATTTTCTGGATGTTATTTCAGCAATGTTTTTTAATTATGTTTTAATATTTTCTGAATGTTATCTTGCCAATGTTTTTCTGAAAACATTATTACACACACAACGTTCCTAATTTCGACAACGTTTTTGATGGGATTATTTTCTAACACCTCGGCAATGTTATCGACTATTGTTTTCTATACTTTTTTATTACTATAACAATTAATGTTATAAATTGTTGTATCATAAAAACTTGAGAAAACTACTTTTTTTTTCAGTGCATTATTCATGTTGATTAGCAAGCGTGTGCTCACCATGTTGAATAAACCCAGAAGTGAAAACACCATAGCTTTTGTGTTTTCACTTCTGCCCATCTCAGGTTTATTCAACATGGTTAACTTTCACCGGGTTGCCTGCACCCTTACTATTTTTCTTTGTGTGCTCACCATTCCAAAAGTGAGAGAGCTGAGAAAAGGAAACGGTACATTTGTGAGGACATCTTCTGGACATCCTTTAAATGCAACAATCTATGTAGAAGAAAAAAATTGAATCATAAAAATTTCTTGTACCTTCAACTCCTGAGATAGCCTTAAGAACCTTCAAATCCAGAATCCGGGGCTTTTGGTACGAAAATATGCTCGGGTTTCACAAACTCCCCAGCGAACGTAACAGAACGCAATGCACGGCCCGCGGGCGCACACCAAAACCCGCGCTCCAAATCTACGTCTCCCAAAGGGGGCTCAGTGAGTGTGCCAGCCGCTCATGTTTTTGTCTTTTTAGACTAAAGGCCCGTTCACACTCTTGCAACCTCTTAAAACTGGATTCCTTGAAACCTCTTACAACGAGAGGACACACTGGCCCCATCCATTGGGTAGCAGTGTAAACTTGGTGGTCCGGTATGTAGGTATTACGCACATTTGACCTCGAAAATAACGCAAAACCTCCGCTCTTGTGAAATGCAGTTCCAGGGTCACCGCATAGATGGCGCCAGCGTGCCAGTGTGTTCTCTCGTCCTAAAAAATTTTGAGAGGTTTTCAGAAGTCTCGTTTTTCTCGGTCGTACTCGGTTGCAAGAGTGTGAACGGGCCTTTAGGCTAGGTGGCGCAAGCTACCGCCCGTTACAAAGGGTAAAGCTATTAACGTTTATCCATCCATCGCTGGGCCTCATGCTGTTGACAAGAGTATACATCGGCTGCAGGAGCGCGCAAGACCGACGAGCTAGGACGACGAGAGTGTGTACGAGCGTGGCGGGTATTACGACTACTGCTATACTTACGGGCCTGCGGAAAACCATGCCAAATTCAAGGTATTTATTAAGTTTTGCTTGCCGCTCGTTCGATGTGTTTACTGACTGATGGAGGCATTTAGTGCTGGTTCGTTGCAAGTCCGTTGCAACTGACGGATTTATGATTGCATGATCACGTTTGCTACGCACGGTGAAAGAAAGGGAGGGTTGAAAGTTGTTGAGCTTGGTTTGGGGGCTTCAAGATTGGGCTATTTGAAAACATTTCATACTGGAAATTACCGCATCGTGAAGAAATCTGCTCAAGGATGCATGCATCGTGGTCCATTTCTAATGCGCATGTCTGAAAATATTTAGCCGCACGTGCTCAGTTTCTTGAGCGATCGCTTGGTGTGAGCACTCTCACTAATGAATTATTGAGGGCTGCCGCTCGCTTATAATTCGTGCATGCTCATGCGCGCAGCTGCTCATACTAGGTTATCGAGCCGGCATTTCGCGAAAAAATGACGTTTCGGGAGTTTTCGTAAATCGTTTTCGACTTCTTGCATCGATCTTCGCAATTCACCGATCCGGAACAACTTCATGGACAAGACAAGACTTTTGGCACATGCGTAGATGCCACGTTTCTTTTTGGCAGAGAGCTTAGCGGATGTGAAAAGACGGTTTGAAAACTCCCTATTTATAGCACACTTTAAAATCTTGCAATCAATTACCGCAATACTCTTACTTTCGGTGCCTGGAAAAATGCGACATTTTTTTGGAAATAATTTTGTAGACCTCTGCGGCCTACGTGAGGGGCTATCAGGATTGCAAGTAAGCTCTTTCCAGTTCTTTGAATCTTAATGACTTTTTTACGATAGTCTGGTGCTACTTAAGTTTTTCTGCCTGCCGAAGTTTTATCAAAATCTTTTAAACCTCAGCAAACGCTCAGCCAAACCGCAATGGCTGGCAATAGCGCCTGCTGGAGTCGAAAATTCTTCTGTAGACTATACGTTTTAATAGACTAGAGTTCTGCTGGGGACATGCCCAGCAGAACTTTCGCTGCCACGTCCCATCAGAGGACATGCCAGGTCAGCTTCGAGTGTCCCGGAATAAACAAACGGGTGTAGAGCTTTATGTTTAATTGTGTCTTGCATACGAGTTTGCGCCATGTTACCATGGAACCAACTCACCTGAGTGGTACCCCATCCACGCCAACAGATTCAAGCACAATTAGAAAGGGTAAAAATCAATTTAATCATATGAACAGCCAAAACAATAGAAGTATTGCACAGTAATCGGGCATTTATCGGCTACGGCAGTGCCTCTACCGAGGACGGCAGGTTGCGGCAACTTGCACCGGTGGCTCCTTGATGTCGGCCACCTTGAGAAACTGGCGGATGCACAGCCAGTTGTCCAGACCCGATCTGGTCGAGCTTGACCCCCATCGCTGTTAGCGCACACCACAGCGCCCCTGACAACACCAACTTCCACCCAGAAGTGTTGGTCGAGGTAGGTCTTGTGGCTTCTCACCCTCTGGGCCTCTTCAGACTTCATCGCCTCCTTGATCAGGGTGGGACTCGCAGAGACCCGATCGAAGGCGTCGGCGTGAAGTCTGCCACGGTAGCCCGTCACGAAAAGTACCGCACGGTACAGCAATGACCAGTTCCGACGTGTCAACTCCTGGAGCTACCAGGTGACGGGACAGTGTGCTAGCAAGGGACTCATGTGAACCCGAAGCAAGTGGTCGTTGTCAAGCAGGCATTTGGGTAGCAGTTCCAGCAGTGGGATTTTCTGTTTCTTTTTTCTGTTTTTGTTAAGCACCAACCATCCCCCACTTCCCCCGTCCCATCCCCCCTACTTTGCCCCAATAACTTTGCCCCGAGTATGAGTCAAGTCACCCATGTCTCTTGTTACAAGTTTCTTCTGTCACTTATCGCATATTTTTTTACCTATTAACGTTTTTCTATGTATTGCCTTTCACCACATCTATATTTGCATTGCACATATACTAAAATCAACGATAGGACACACACTGAAATCATTAGTTAGATAAGCTAATTATCGAAACGCAAAAATCGACCAAAGTGATATATCCATCATTGTCTACGTGGCCCAAGCTACCGCCCTTTAGAGGCATGGCAGCCTGATCCATTCGTTCTGTTGCTTTTGCTCTTTTTGTGAGAAATGGTTTTCAAGTAGTACACGTATGGTTAATTAATTATATTGATAATAAGTAAAGTAAGTAAATAATAATAAAATTATATAACAACCACTGCCTTGCGGCAGTGGTTGTTATATAATCATCTTGATTTTATTTCTAGAATTACACCCGAGAACTTTACGTCTTCTGGAAACAGTGATACAAATGATTTAGACACAGTCGAGGACCCTGGCCAAAATTAATGAACCGATCACCGAAAGGAACCAACCTCCTCGGTCCGTAGCCACAAGTGACTTACCCCTGACTCTTCCTCTGCAAGCATTTGATGAAATGGATGCATTGGAACATTACCTATGCACCAAAGAAAACAAAGATAGCCTGGTAAATTCTAAAAATTCTTGGGCTTAGCACATTGTCATTAAATCACCATCATCTCAATCTTAATTGTCCATAAAGCGTCAAAACGGTAAAGATGTTTTGTTAGCTAGTGAAAAAAAAATAGTACCTTTAGAAGCCTAAACCTTTGCTAAGTTATATACGACAAGAAAATAAGTATCAAGTTCCCACAACCGCATCTATCTTCGCAAGTTTAACCGAAGACCTGTAAGACTGAATGTAATTGTGTTTTGTTTGTTCGCAGCATCGGATTCTTATCTTGTAAATGTAATGTGTTTTTTTCTGTTTTTTTTTTTTAAGATTCAAGTTGTTGGCTTGGTTGGTGGGAACACGATCGCAGATGCAACTCGCCAGATTTTGCGCCGCTGCATGGTGGACGATGTGGCGAAAAAGTACTGCCTGACGGGACGAAAAGGAAAGAAGTGTTTCGAGGCGCTCACTAAAAGTTGTCTACCACCAAAGTTGGTTTTGAAATTTTAAGATAACAGCTTTTGAGGGCACCAGCACAATTTTATTTGTGATCCGCTTTCGATGCAAAACCAGCTGGTATCATAATATCAGCTGTTTTGCCAACAATGTTTTAAAGATTGAGTGTTAACACTCCAGAACTAGCTCGTTATGAAACTTAACAATCTTACCGAGCATCGCACATATAACACTGCGAAATATGAAATTTCACGTCCATAGCTTTACAAAACCAAGACGGATAATCTCATGATGTATGCAGCTACTACAAGATCGAAGAATGAGCAGAGTATATTACATACCAAAAAGTTATGGCACAAACAAGCTGGTGATAGCTTAACATTATTAAAAAAACCTGAGACAGGGAAAAGGGCAACATAAACACGAAGTTGTCCTTCCGTTCCCCCGTTTCGGGGTTTTGTCTAATATTACATGCCCAGAGATCCCATCGCTGAAAAGCAATTTGAAGCAATTCTTGGAGCACCAAAATATGCATTCTGGAGCAGTTTGGAGCACCAAAATGTGCATTCTGGAGCAGTTTGGAGCACTAAATGTTCATTCTCTGTGCACTTTGTAGCATAGTCAGCACGCAATCAAACATCCACAGCTTCCGCCCTGCCGCTTCCCCGCAATATGCACAGAAAGCGGAAAGGTACCGATTAACGACCGCAATAAAATGTTACACGTAACTAACGCAATGCCACGCAAAAATATGAAGAACCGAACCCGGGCGCGCCCTGCTGCGCGGGTATTTGCGCATTGAGCAATAAAGAACGAAGTCTCCAGGAGCGGAGTTCACAAGACACGAGGGCACTCGGATGTACACGCTACAATAAACAGAAGTAGTGCACTTTGGAAAAAAAAAACGCCGACTGAATATTTGCATTTCAAACGAAAAGATTCCCACGTGACAACGCTATGTGAGTTCGCCCAGTCACAGAGAGCAAACGTCTGACTGAAAGCCTAAATGAGGTCAGCCAGTCACGGGGGCTTCCCTTTCTTCATTGCATTCGATGCATTCCCTTGAATGCCGGCTGTTCTGAACAGCGGGCTACCATAGGCATGGCGTCACTGCACAAAACAGTGAACCTTGGCAGAAATCGAACTCGCTCGAACCACGCCACGGGTATGACCAAGATGCGAAGAAGAAACAAGAAATGTCACACCCACCTTCAGTTTCTAGTCTCTAGGCAAAGTGCCGCAAATGGTCAGCGGCGCAGCGCGGATGTTCAACTGAACTCGTCTCAGATCCCACAAGTTAGAGGGAGAATTTGAAGAAAAAAAAAACATTCCAACTCTGCAAACCATTCAACTTTTCTAGGGGCTGTGCGAGTAGCATTCCCTAATGCAAATGACACAGACATCGCAAAGGCCACTGCAGAGTGGCTGCGCTTTGCAAAGTTCCGGGTAAAGAATGCACAAGTTTAGTTTTGTTTGTAATTATTTTATCGCTGGCATATTCTGTATAACCTCTCATGTTCAGCATTTTAAAATGTTCAAAAAGTGTTGACTGCGCACTAATTATGCGCACATGAAGGTCCCTACACTCGAAAAACCCTGACACAAGGGAAAACAAACAAAAAAAGAACGAACTCAACGCACATCAATGTGTTCATCTATGGATGGAACAGCACGGATGAACAGTCACTCTCACATGCACACAAGAAGCAAACAGACTCGCAGCGCTGACTTTCAACTCAGTTCCACATTTCTTCTTCCTCAAATCTTCAACTTCTTCACCTTTGCCGTTAAAGGGGTGGTTTATGCCATTCCCCTCTCATGCGGAAAACAGTATATCGGGCAGACCGGGAGGTGTCTCAATGACCGGTTACGAGAGCATCATTATAACATAAACAGAGTAATATCAGGGAATCTAGGAATCCATTGCCAGGATTGCGGGTGTGCAGCGGACCTGAGTAATTGCACTGTCATTGCCAGAAGTGGTAATCAGCTGACACGAGAGATCATCGAAGCTGAAAAAATAGCCAGGTTGGACAAACAATGTGTTAGTGTATCATCCGTAGCTTTGTCAAAGAAAGAATTGGATTATCTAGAGATATCATGAAAGCACCAATAGTGATGAAAAATTTTTCGCTTTATTTTTATTTGTAAAAAAAATTTTAATATAAATTTTTTTAATATTATTTTTTTAGTTGTCTTTGCACTATTTATCTAATTATTAATTTTTAATGTGTATTGGCTCATGATGAAAAACAGCGCGACTGGGACGAGGACACAAGGAGACGAAGAGAACACAAGACACAGCGCTGACTATCAACTGGTTAGTTATTACAACATAAGGAAGAACGACAATGAAATGAAGAACATGGAGTCAAATGTTCGCGCGGTTGCTTGGCGCCTCGTGGATTATGTCCCTTTCTTCTTTTTTTCATCCGATTGTAGACTGGTTTTCTTCTTTCTTTCCTGAGGACCTTGTGTTACCCTGAATCCAAAAACTTCATCTCGCTGGGAGTCAGAGTCACCGAAGGTTGGCTCACACACGAATTGTTGCTCTTTGTGATGCTGTAGGCTTCTACCATCTCTCGACATGTTTGTTCGTGGTGTTGAAATAATATACTGGTGTTTTCGAAGCGTGGTTCGCAACCGCAATCTCTGCAATGTATCGCTAGATGTGAACTTGCGGTGCCTTTCAAGGAGCTGTGGTGCTCTCTTAGTCGGATGTTTAAGCACCGGCCGGTCTGCCCGATATAACAGTGCCCACAAGAGAAGGGAATGCGGTAAACCACGCCTTTTACGCACGACACGAACTGTACCCCATGCTTTACCTTACATGTGTTATATTCAGATCTTGCTTTCCCCTCCCTGCGTGCACGTACAGCGGAGCATAATCTGCTTAATTTGTTTTTGGCTGAAAAAACAACGTTCACCTCGTATCTGGAGGCGACCTTTTTAAGTCCGTGTGAAATGCGGTGAAGATAAGGAATGACTGAAACTTTCTTCTTTTCTTTTTTAACTGGTTCTTCCAGCATGAAATTGGAACTATTCTTTACGATTTTTATTAAACTATCGCATGCTGATGAAATAATCGAGTCTGGGTATCCTGAATCCCTAATCCTTTGAATCTGGGAAGTGAAGCTAATGCCCATTGTGTGAACACATGACTTTGTTAAGGCGGACTTCAAACAGGTATACACTATTCCTCTTTTTACGAGTTTGGAATGTGCTGACTGGTAGTTTAGCAAACTTTTTGATGTTCTAGGATGATACCACCAGCAAATGTGTTCTAGTTGAAATTCAACGAGGAGATCTAAAAACTGAATCTGACTCTCTTTTGGCGTCTCATAAGTGAACCTAAGGCCTTGGCCTAGCTCATGGAATACTTTAAGGACGTAATCTATTGTTTTTTCGCAATCAGAGCCTTCAACAAATACCAAGAAATCATCAACATACCTAAAGATTTTAATGGTGTGATTTTCCAATTCTTGAACTAGAGCTCTACCTATCTTCCCGAGGAAAATATCGCTTAGTACAGGCGCTACTCTCGACCCTATACAAACACCTGACTTTTGAACGAATACTTTATCCTCCCACCCTATAAAAGTAGATTTTAAATACACAGATAATAGTTCAAGGAACTGTTCAACTGTTATTCCGCATTGCGTTCTAAACTTAGTTTCGCTGTTATACTCCAAAATGCACTCTTGAACGCTTACCATGAGGTCATCATGAGGCAAAGAGTAGTATAAGTCTTCTACATCAATGCTGAATGCTGTGCACCCCTCAAGATTGCTGTCCCTTAGAAATTCGATAACCACCTTGGAGTTGGGGATACGTAAAGGGTCAACGATTGAAAGGGAATTTAGGTGTTTTTGTAAATATCCCGAGATGGCGTGTTGCCAAGTGTTGCGTTCCGATACTATGGTGCGGAAAGGGATTCCCGGTTTATGGGTTTTTGCGGAGAAAAACACCATTAACGTGAGGTCTTCTCCTTTCTTGGCTACTGACGCGACTTTCTGTAAGTTGAGTTGAGTGAGAAACTTGATGGTTCTTCTTTTAATCTCAGCTGGACGTTCCGATACCTCTCTAAAATTCTTTTGAACAGCTATATGAGCTTTCTCGGAGAATAAACCATTAGGCATGACTACAAAGCAGCCTTCTTTGTCGGATAACATGACATTCAAGTTGTTGGATGAGAGGAAGTTAATCGTAGGATCTAAACTGTGGGATCTTTTAGGGCTACCTTCACTTTTCAGTAAGACGTCTACACATTCGGTGATGCACCTAGGTTTGTCCTCCTCTGGTACATTCCGTGAAAGGAACCTGGACAAAACCAGTTTGTCTACGCGTTTAAGGGTGGGCTCGAAGCAAAACTTCGGTCCTTTTTTCAGGATATTCTGGTGTGGTTCTGGGACAGGTATATCGCCTAAGACGACAACGTTACCTTCCCTTGGATGAGATTTCTTCTTGGGTGGTAATGTAAGACGAACCTGGTTCCAAAGGAACTCAGTGGCTTGTGCTGTGGTCCTTGACCATCCTGCTAAAAGACGAGAGGCTTGGTGTTGATTTCTTCCTCTAGAGCAGGCGAGCCGAAGGCATTCCTTGAAATGGCGAACTATTTGGTCTCTGGTGTGTAAAAATCTAAATTGTTCTCATTAACGGCAAAGGTGAAGAAGTTGAAGATTTGAGGAAGAAGAAATATAGAACTGAGTTGAAAGTCAGCGCTGCGAGTCTGTTTGCTCCTTGTGTGCATGTGAGTGTGACTGTTCATCCGCGCTGTTCCATTCAAGCATGAATTACCAACTTGCCCAAGCATCCACATTATCAAGTGTTCATCTATTTTCTTTTTCTTGTTTCAGGGTTGTTTGAGAGTTATCGTTTACCAGATCGCCTGCACGTGAACTAATTTCATATGGAGGTAGCATTTTCTTTTTTCATATGTATTCTCAAGTGGTTAACTGTTTACTTAGCATGCTAAGTCTGTTGCAACTCAAGAACGAAGGGCGAGGGTAAGACAGGCCGGGGAGGAGGAAGCAGACGGAACGCTGGAGGAAGAGGGGGAAACCTCCTCCTCTCTTTAGCGTTCCGTCTGCTTCCTCCTCCCGGCCCGTCTTACCCTCACCCTTCCTTCTTGAGTTGCAACAGACTATAGTTACTTTTATAATTAGGTCAGCTCTGTTGTGTCATACTTAAGCAGTTTTATCTACTTAAGTTCCGTAGCCTTCATATTAATTCTAGTTTCACATTTGATATAACGAAAGCTTTTATGTGAACTTTTGATCCAGATGCTAACCTGCATTAATTTCTAAATGTTAATATTAAAGTCTTTTTTCGGTCATCTGTTAACAAGAGAGCTTACATATGATGCAGAGGGGGACTTCTGTTGTACTACAGGTGCATTTTTATATGTTTTCTTCCAGGACTCAGAATAAGAGTGACTAGAATTAAAATGCCTCTGCTAGTCACGAAAAAAAAAAAAAAACACTGAAGGACATAGTGCATTGTAGTTTGCTTTGTGCTTGGCTGCATTGTTATTCTTTTTGTAATCAGTTTGGAGCTTTGACCTACACTTCACTACTATTTTGATGCTCTTCCCGACCTTTTGCGGTACCCCCTCCCCCCCCCCTCCAGTTCCCACACACATTGAGGAGCTCCACACATAGTTTGACGTATGTGTACACATCATTCTTCTAAGTATTTATTTCAGGTATCTCATAAAGACTCTTTTTTGACAGTCACTGCATTATTCTCTGAAACATTCCACTATAAAACTTGAACTGGAATCTTGCATGCTTTGTATGAGTAACCCCAGAAATAGCTAATTGCACCATGTAATTGTCTTAAAGCAACATTACGGCAGTATTCAATAAAATGTTATAATAGTATTTTAAATACAACAATTGAACATCTTTAGAATATGTTTATATCATTAAATAAGCATTAATATTGTGTTTTTTAATGATATTTTGTAACATTGCAATAACAATATTTGCACATGATTAAGAAAAGTTGTTTTATAATGCTTCTAAAATATATATCTCTAATGTTATTTAAAAATATTTCACAACATTTGAGAAACAATCTTTCTGTAATATTGTACAAATGTTGTTTAGAAACGTTTCACAAATATTTCTTCATAGTGTTATATTTAATTACACTCCACAATATTAAAAAAACACTAATCCTACAACATTCTATTAATGTTGTTTCGTAACGTTTCACAAATATTTATTTGTAATGTTAATTTATAGATATTTTTTAACATTTCATAAACAGTATTTCTACAACATTCTACCAATGTTGTGTTAGAACGTTTGAGAAATATTTTTTTCAGAATGTTCTTGATACATTACTTCACAATTTTGCCTTAAAGGGGTCCTGCAACAGCGTTTTGACTGATTTTTAATTTGCACCAAACCTAAGCGCACTGAACGTAGTAACTTAATGAAACTTTTCTTTTCGCAAAATTCGCTTTGTTTTAAAAGTTATAGGAAAATTAGAATTACAAAAACAAGCAAAAAATAACCGCTTTCATGACGTCGTAGGTCCTGGCTTGAGTGGCCGTGAACTAGAGGAGGTATAGTGAGCTCATCGGCGCTCACGGCTGAGCAATACAGCA
>JAZHYW010046099.1:0-51382 GCA_037355805.1 Ixodes ricinus | reverse complement strand
CGGAGCCGACACCTCAGTTCAGCTCATTTTTTGATTGGACAAAGCCTCATTGTTCTTCTGGAAGTTAGTTCAAACTCTCAAATTCCGAAGTACATGACCATGACATGACTCACAGGGAACCCACTCGGAGGCTGTGGTAAAGACAATAGGCTATGGACCACTTTTGGAATCGGTGGAGTAGAGTATATCGTGCAATTGCGATCGGCTCATCAGTGCCCAAACGTCAAGGCTGCTTCGTTTAAAGTTGATGACGTAGTCCTGTTAGAGGACAAAATATGTGCAAAATATTTTGGAAGATGTTCCAGCGTAGCCAGACGTCTACGCTGGAACAGATGGGTGCGTAAGAGCATGTCTCGTCAGAGACAAAGATGGAAACGTATATCGAAGACCAGTTCCAAAAGCTGCATCTACTCGAAGTCCATTCAGCTTTGCTTGCTCGGGAGGATGTTGAGGAAGTCTAAGAGAGGAAAGAAGAAAACACAAGGGATTTAAGTACTGATCGAGACTTTAGAAGGAGGAAGATGAGGGTGTTGTTTTTTACCATTAAACCGGAGAAAGAAGAAGACGCCGTTCTGAACGGATGTTGTTTCAGCTCGCTTCGAAAATTGAAATCGGCTATGGTAGATAGCGCTGCAGCCACGTTTGCTGTAGGGTGCCTACATGTCTGTCTGTCTCAGGGTGAAGACATCCATTGTTGCACTGAATGTGCCAGCGCGTGACGCTCTCGCGCTCTCGGTGCGTGACTTGGGCGATAAAATGGCGTCTATGCATTAGCCAAAGTTGCGCGCTCGAGCTGAGTGACACCGTATTGCGCGCACTTCAAAATGCATAAAAAACGATTGGGCATGAAAATGGCTGAGATGTCACCACTCAAGCAGAAGCGCGCGTGTATGAAGGCACTCTAGTTTGCTGCAGCTCTACGCAATACCTGGTCCCAACCTTCGGCTGAACCAGGTTCCACAACGCCTGCCACTACCACTCCACCATGGTTCCAGCTGGACCCAGCCCTGGGCGGCTATGTTGCGCTTTTGGACTCCCAGGAGACTAGGGAGAAGGAAGTGACGTAGGTGTGAATGAACATATCTTAGCAGATGACGGTATCTTAGCAGATACCGTCATCAGCGACTCCACCAATCAACATCCAAAGAGCGTTGTTGACATCACTTCCTTCTCCCTAGTCTCCTGGGAGTCCAAAAGCGCAACATAGGGCTCCTGGTGATGTTCACTGCCACACCAACACCTCCAAGCCGGCCAACTCTTGGCCCGCATCAGGGTATGTTGAACTCGTGGAAGACTGTGATAGGCCGCTACCTTGACCAAACATCCGATGCAGACATGCATGCCTGCCTCCAAAGAGCTATTTCGGAACTTCGTTCTAAACGGGCTTCGAAGGGCATCACGGCAAGGTCACAGCGAAGCAACCTTACGCTGAATCGTCAGCCTCACTGCAAGCATGGTAATATCTTGCAGGGAACTTCACCAACAGGAGAAAAACCGCAAAGCGCAGGTGCGGCGCGAAGTCTTAGAGCACTTGAAACCGTAAACATGGAAACGACGGAGCAACCGACGACGACGACTATCACGCAGACCTCTGTCAGCGTCCCCTCGTCGGAAGACGCAACGGCAGGCTCATCGTCGCATGCATTCTCAACTGACGTCGAGACAACAGCAGCAAATCAAGATGCTGGCGGTCTATGGACGACAGTACTTTCCAGAAAGGCGACCAAGAGAGCTCGCCTGAGTGCGCATTCAGTCCCAAAGACCGGACAGAACTCACCAGCCCCTAAAGCTCGTGAGCGCTACGTCGTCACTCTGCGTCCGCGCAGCAAAATCGACGTCACAGCCCTTCCCAAGAGAGGACTAATGGAGGCTATTACGTGCCCTCTCGGTCTCAAGCCAAAGATGGTCTCCATCAAAACCACCAAGCAAAGCAACACCGTGACAGTCCTGACGGAGTCCGAGACCACAAAACGGACACTACTGGCCATCAAGGAAATCCAAATCACCGATCAACAACCCCTAGCCGTCCAGGCGTACGAAGCCATCGGGGATTGTCAAATCCGCGGAGTCATCTACATGATAGATAAAAGAGAAGACAACGCTTCTCTCCTAGCCGGACTGCAATCCAACGGGTCAGCGGTACTGGCAGCTCGACCAATGAGCAGCGGAACCAGAACCGGCCTCATCACCTTCCAGGGACCTGATATCCCTCGAACCATTTGGTACAGACGAAACGTTTTTGAAGTATATCCATACAGGCCACGAGCTGTGACATGCAGCAACTGTCACAAGATCGGTCACAAGCAGGACATCTGTCCCGAGCCTCAGGTTTGCTCCACGTGCGGCAAGCCCCACGAAGAGACCATGGACGACCAGGGCCAAGTGACCTGCCCTTCCCCCATTCCTTTCTGCCAGATGTGCTGAAAGAATGGGCACCTGGCCACGGACAAGTACTGCCCGAAGAGAATCGACATTGTTCGCAGGATCCGGGAGACGGCGCGAAAGCGCACCGCTCCCCTAAAGAATCCGGGCAGCTCGAGACCTACTAAACAGGTCTTTCAGGCGAAACGGAAGGGCGGTCGGCGATCCACTCCACCCAACCCTCCTGCACCAACGCCCCACTCCCCACCATGCAGGCGCTATTCCAGGTTTTCATGGCCATCGCTGCCCAAATGGGCAATGCGTTGCAGAGGAATCCTAACCCCCAAGCATGACAGTAACCATTATTCAGTGGAACTGCCGGGGCCTGGGGCTTCGTGCTGCAGAACTTAATGTCAAACACAGCAATAGACCACAGGAATGCCCAGATGCTTACCTCCTGCAAGAAGTCAACTGCACCACTATAAAGCTGAATAGCTACGAGTCCTACGCAGACCCCTCAATACCTTCCGTACGGGCGGACCGAGTAGGACAAGCCATGATATACCTACACAGAAACTGGCCGCAACACCAGGTCAACCTCCGACAATGGTGCACAAAAGACCAAGAAGTGGTGGCTGTCCGAACAACCCAACAAAACACTCCTGTCATCCTGGCGTCTGTATACAACCGGCCTGGGGCTTCCTTAAAGGGATACTACAACGAAATTTCGGCGCTCATTTTTTGGTCTATATGTGTCCAAAAGAGCAGTATCACATGGAACATACCAATATCTTGTTAAAAAAGTCTCGAAAAGGAATTTTAAAACGAATTAAACGATTAGCAAAGAGCACCTGGTGGATGTCGCTAACGCCTCGTTTGTAATGCTCGTCTAGGAACCTTGAGAGCTAGTGACGGAAATCGTCTCGCCTCCGGCCACGACGAGAGAAGGGGGAAGGAGGAACTCCCCTCTTTCCGAGAATCCTTTTTGTGTGTCGCAGAAGTCGCTATTGTCCCCCTACAAGATTATAGAAGATTAGCCCGTCACTCAAAATTCGTACAAAAGCAGCCGCTTCGGTGGCTGGAACGACTAGGCCATCCTCTCGACGTCAGCCTCGCCGTAGCTTTGCTCGTTTGAGACGATTTACGTCACGATTGCGCTGGGCCTTCTCCGAGCGCTTACCAGAGTGGGCCGTTTATAACGAAAAATACAGCCACCAGGATCAAAATACAAACGGGCGATTGTCATTTACGGATATTGTGGATCATATTCAACCTATTTTTGAACACGACGGGAATATTTCAAATTTCGTTGAAGTATCCCTTTAAGGAACCCAGGGACCATGGATGGATTACACATCTCGACGTTCTTTAACCGGGAGAGCAGAAGATCGTCGGAGGCGACTTCAACCTTCAACGCACAGCATGGGGCTACGCCCGGGACACCTCTGCCGGTCGAGATCTGATGGATGAAATGGTCCACCACCGATACACCCTCATGAATATCCCAGGAGAGAAGACACGCCTAAGCTCGAGTATAAGGCAGGATCATATCACCCCTGACCTCACCTGGACTAACAACCCGCACACGACGAGCCACACCTGAAAGCCGGAGGCAGACACTCGTGGGAGCGATCAGCTACCCATCAAAATAGGCCTGGCACTCACCGGTCCGGCGGCTTTGGAACCTGGGAAGCGGCTCGTAAGAGTGGTAAACTGGGACATCTACCGAAACCGACTCGAAAACAGCAAAACACCCATTCTCTGCGACGCCATCAAGGAAGCCATCGCAGCTGCGACCACCAAAAAACAAGTAAAGCTCCATGACCCCACCCCGAGTCTTCATCTGTTGAACTTCTGGGCCCGACGGATTGAGAGCGCTAAAACGCTACAGGAGAGGCCCGAAAAATGCGAGAGCTCTGAGGGAGGTTACCCGAGCCACTATAGCAACTCGCAAGTATGCGGAGCAGCTTACCCGGCAACGGTGGCTAGACTTTAGTGCCTCACTCTCGGAAAAGACATCAATTCGCAAGCTATGGGCCGTCAGTAGAGCTATGCTTGGCCGGAAGAGAGATCGCGCGGTGACACTCACGCTCGCACTCATAACAAACAAGGCTGTGGAAATATTCGCCCAAGAGGCTGGAGACACGGTCTTCCCACAACCAACAGCGACCAACACCCTACCGACGGCGGAAGAACCATATGAACGGGTCATCATCAACGAAACAGACGCCATGAATCTACCTTTCACCAATGGGGGGAAATGGAGGAAGCACTGCATCGCGGGAAACCTAACAGCGCTCCAGGACCAGACGGAATCACCACCACCATGCTCCGAAATTTTCCCGACGCCACAAAGACCACGCTCCTCGAAAACATCAACGAGGTGTGGCACTCCGGCAACATCCCAGATCAATGGAAACTTTCCACGGTTATCCCAATTCCCAAGCCTGGCAAAGAGCAGAACAACCTAGCTAACTTCCGTCCTATCTCTCTCACCTCATGCGTCTGCAAGCTAGGAGAAAGAATGCTACTTGGCCGCCTTTCCTGGCGTTTGGAACAGACATGAGCTTTTCATCCGGCCCAGACAGGTTTTCGGACAGGCATGGGGACGTAGGAAAGTCTCCTCCTACTCTCCTGAGATTTCATTCCGAAGCCCATTCCACAAAAATTCAACATCAGTACAGTCGTCGCGATCGACGTGAAGAAAGCGTTCGACAGCGTCTCACATAGGGCAGTCGTCCAAGAAGCGCAAGCACTCGGCGTAGGACGCCACACCCTTAACTTCATCAAGTCATTTCTCCAGGGCCGCACCTTTGCGGTCCGGATCGGCAAACACCTTGGAGCGCCCAAGCCAAACGAAGTGGGAGTCAAACAGGGCTCTGTTCTGTCCCCACTCCTCTTTAACTTGGCAATGGCGCGCCTTCCTAATCGACTCCAACAGGTTCCGAAACTCCGCTTCACTATATACGCTGACGACATCTCACTCTGGACAGCACGGGGTGACATTCAACAACAACAACGGAGCCTTCAGCGTAGTCTCGACGTCGTGGCAAGTCACCTTCAAAGCGTAGGTTTAACCGCCTCGCCGGAAAAGACGAGCTACGTCGTCGTAACCCGCAAAAAGGAAAGATATGCAGACGTCAGCTCTCGTCTTGGCTTGACCCTCGACGGCCGCCCAATAAATTCAGAGAATTCGGTACGAATTCTAGGAATTTATTTCCACGAAGACGGCACCGCCAAGACATGGCTGACAACGGTCACCCAGCAATGCCAGGTGGCCCTCAACGTCATAGGAAGGCTTTGTGGCACCAGAGGTGGTCTTGACGAAGAGGTGGCTCGCCGAATGGTGAAAGCCCTCATCGTATCCAGGATCTGCTATGGTGCTCTCCACTACAGACTAACCAAGACACAGTGGAAGAAACTGGAAGTCCTCAACAACAACGCCGCGCGTTATCACCGGCCTTCCCAGTTACACACCGCTGAGCATACTCAAGGCACACGCAAGGCTCAACATGGTTCAGGAAACCGTGGAAGAGCGCGCCCGTGCTCACCTAGAGCGACTTCAGCATTCAGCCCCCGACGTCTGATCCTGGAAATGATAGGCTCTGACAACCGAGCCCTTCCTCACTTCCGGAGATCGATCCTCCATGGAGTGACGACGCCTGCATCGTGGACGACCAACCGGTACCCAGGGGAGCGGGACCCAGCCGTCCTGGCAGCAAGCATGTCAAGAGCGTCAACATTGAAAACTCGTCCAAGAATGGACGGACACCAGTGAAAGACTCGCAGTGTATACTGACGCTGCCTTCGTCTCCTCCCCCACGCCGGCTTGCTCCGTCGCGGTCGTAATTCCCCGCCTAGAACTTTCTTTGGCGGAGACATTGCCCGGCGGCACATCGGTTAAGGGTGGAGAACTTCGAGCCATCCAACTTGCGCTACGCGTCATCATAGACGAGGGGTCCGGCCCAAATACCTCCACATTTTTACAGACTCTGCGGCAGCCCTCACGGAATGCCGCAACCGTCAATCACCGAACAAGAGGGTTAAGGCGATCCGGCGGATGGCCTCTCAACTACTTGTTGACGGCACAACCACCAAAGTGTCCTGTATACCCGCCCACGCGGACATACAGGGCAATGAACAAGCTCACTCTAAGGCTCGCGCGCAGCTAGATATCCCCCGCGAGCCGAAGAGTGTGCAACATCACTTACAAGATCACAGGTACTCGCTCGCACCGGAGCTCGGTGAAGACTGCGATGAACCAGACTACGATCCCGAGGGGGCGAAGGAACTAGCCAAACAAACTTCGATACAGACCCTGAGTGCGGCCTTGACTCCCTGTGTAGATCCGCGTCTGTGCGGACTGGCCAGGGGAAACACGGTGCTGCTCCGGAGGATCGTAACAAACACAGCATGCACACCGGCGCGTATGGCACGTTGGTTTACGCGACCCACAGCATCCAACTGCAATTTCTGTAACGACCCCGTCACTCCTGTCGACGAGTATCACCTCCTTTGGGCTTGCCCAGAGTTGGAAGAGATCAGACGGAAGCACACACCACCAGACGTCACCAGCCTAGAGGAATGGACTCATCCTGAGGGACCTCCCGACAAACGTCGAGCTGTCATGACCTCTCTTTTGGATTTTATCCACAAGGCGGGGCTGACAGCATATGTATCTATAAGACCCCAAAACACCCTTCCCCGGACTTGATCCAAGCTCGTAAGCTACCGATCCGATCCCCCCCCTTCTTTCCCTAAGGCCAATAAACGCTTTCTGAACCTGAACCATTAAACCCAATAGTCGCATAGAACTTCTGACGCTCGAGTCCGTCTCACTGAGAGATCTTTAAGAAATCCACAAAGGCTTAACGAGGACGCTACGTCTCTTGTACGGGACGAGAGGAGCAGCAAATAAAAGCGTAACACGAACTTTCCGCGAACTGTGTTCATTTCCGAAGTCAGATTAACCCCGCAGGTAAAGAAACTTGCGTTGGCCAAAATAAACACAAGACTTCTGCTCCATCATCTGCACAAAAACACACACAAAAAGGTACTCCACATGAAAAGACCAAGCGAATATCGGCTAGTTTCCCACGAGCTCCTCTTGTGCTTATACGTTTTGCATATGGTTAATTTGTACCCGACCACAGATCAAGATTGCCAGCGGTCAAAAAGCTCAATAAACCCTTTCCGTAATTCAGTGCTATCTGGTGACTCAAATGGCAGTGTAACTTTTACCGTACTAATGGCGGCGATGAACCTGTGGTCTGCAGTAATGTATGGGGCACCGTCACTTTCGCCAGTCAACGGTAAATGAGAATGCGCTTGTCACTTTCCACTTCTTTTTAAATCTCTTTCAGTGTCGATGGCGAAAAAGATGCAACCAGTCAGAACGAAGCGCCAGCCCACATAGACGCCTTGATAAAATTCTATACACCAAGGGGTTTTGAAGCCGAGTGTGGGCTACTAACATATTGTGTGTGTGTAAATATTGCTTTTATTATAAATTAAGGAATAAATAAATAGAAAGAGGGATGCAAGACGCATTGTTAGTCACCCATGGAGGGGTCTGGGTCGTCGTCTTGCCCGATCGGGTGAAAAAGAGGATAGGAGGTAGGAGGTGATAATGTGGATGGGCGTATTTACAGAAATGAAGGGTATAGCTGCTGATAGAATGGAAGGACAGGTCGCATCCACCGTAGCCCCAAACGCAGCCGGAGCACGCGCTCCCCTGCTGCGCGCCGACTTCAATAAGCCGAAGCGCCACAGGGGCACGAGCGCCCCCGCCACGACCAGGGCGACGGAACGAAGCACCCGCCGCTTCGACCCATCGGAGACCAAAGCACGAAGGCTTGTCGTATGTTAGTCCAAAGTCTGGATGACAGGTTTGCCATTTCTAAAAAGTTCATGAGGGCTTTCAATATATTTGTTCTTCTCTTCCGGGATCCTGATGGGAAGAGGAGAGCGTTGGAATCCCCCACGAAACATGAAGAGCCTTCAGTGTTTGCGTTAGTGTGGTTCGCTCTGTCTCTAGCGACTCACACTTCCAAATAATGTGTTTTCTGTCTTCAATGATGTTGCATATGGTGCAGTTGGGAGACTTAATGCGCCTGATGAGATGAAGTCTCTTGTTGGTTGAAGCGCAGTCGGCTCGCAACCTGTGTAGGAGTGATTGTTGAGACCTGGAGAACTTTTTCCGCGGAATCAAAAGTGGGATAGGTGTTGAATTGGTTTCAAAATACGGGTGCATACTTTCTATTGCCGTTGTTATAAGAGCTTTCGCTGCGTTGTACGGGTGAACAAAGATAGTAGGCCTTAGGTCTGAGTGGGCCTCTGCTGCCAGCGAATCTGCTCTTTCATTTCCGGGTATACCTACATGCGATGGGATCCATTGAAACCAGATGGTTGTTCCCTGTCTTGCAGCGCGCCTGGTCAAATTTGCAATGGATCTGGATAATGGGCACGCTTTTCCAGGCATGTTAGTTGTTGTAAAGCGCCTCAAGAGTCCTAGAAGATGGCGATGTTGGATAGGTTGGTGTGTCGTAGAGTTTGGGTAATTGCTAACCAAATGGCGGCAAGCTCTGCAGTGGGGGAGTCAACGCAGATATCAATTCGTCCTTCACCGTGGTGTCCATCTTCAGGTGAGACATAGGCTGCAGTGCACGAGCTGTTTTTTATGCTTCCATCGGTATAAATATGCGTCATGCCAGAGTAGGTATTTTCTATTGTCTCAACGGCGATGCTCCGTGCTACCACCTCAGAAACATGCTCCGGGGCCCGAGTTAGAAATGAACGCTTACGCAGCTCTTGCATCCGATTCCTGCTTCACGTCGCGCTAACATCTAGATTGTATAGGCATCGAATCATCTGCTTAGGAGCATCTTCAACTCCTTCTTTCATCACTAAACAGAAGGCCGCCATTAGTATAGCACCTATGCCATTTTCCAGATGATGATAGTGAGCAAAGTTGCCAGTCTGAATTCCGGAAAGGGTCTATTGACTCAACTTCCCGTCAAGCGGACGCTATGGAATGCTGTACCCTGGGTGCATTCAGTGGCTCTATAGTCTTACCGATCGAGCCACTGAAACTTTATGGTAACATCGTGTTCAAAAATTAAGTAAACATTTTGCCTTCTGTGTCGTCAATAAGAGACTATACATTGTTCCACCTTGTGTTGTACCGCAGAAAAGGCTACAAGCGCGAGCTCCTTGCTCTATGGCACACCTCGGCAGCACAAGCTCTCGTGCAACAAGGGCAGCTACCAACGCTATGAACTCGTGCTTCTAGCCTTCGCTGCGGTACAACATAAAGTGAAACGGAGTATAACTACGGGGATGAGCTGAGCTAGTTGGTTATTATACATCACGGGTGGAACCAGCTGAACAACTGGTTCCACCCGTGATGCTGGTTCAGGTGGTTCTACCCGTTATGTCAATAAGAGCTTGACTGTTTTTAATAAAAAGCACTCAGAAAAAAAAGAAACATTATTATTGTTGAAATGCTTATTAAATTTCAGTTAGGTAAAACCAGGATTGAGCTTCCTTTATATCACGTTACCAAACGATAGCATTCCTGCTAAATATATGCCAAAAACGTGAAACGGAGAAAAATGCATTCAAGGTGCTTGGACCCCTACCTTTTCTTTAGCGTCTGCGGATCGAAAATAATTAATAAACATATGACTACGTAGTGGAAAGAAATTATTAAAATAATATTTTTAAGCCGGCTATTACACCTAGGTGTCAGGCATAGAGCCTCTGAATTCCACCTTGTGCTGCCAAGGTACTTCACCGTGTGAGGAGCAGAAGTATCAAGTGATCGTCTCCCTCACTGCTTTGCTGCTTTCAGATGCATTGTCCGAGCCAAGGCAGGTCACATTCGAAAGCGCACTTCCGTCAGCGGTATCAGCCCTCCACTGACCGTTGATTATGGCACCCGACGCATCCTCTCGGTCAACATAACCAGCAGGGCAATAGCGACGTTCCCCTATTCGCTTTCGTCGCACACCCTCAAGTAGTTGTGCAGGTTGACGCATGCAAAGACAGTGGCATCCAGGGTCTCGTCAGACCCTGGATCGGTTGTCTGAAAATGCGCTAACGTAGAACTAGGCTGCCGAACGCATTTTCAATGACCCTCCTCGACCTGGAAAGCCTGTAGTTGAACACTTTCCGTTTAAACTTTAGATATTTCCTAGGGTAAGGGCACATCGGGTTGGTGAGCAGAGGGAAGGTCTCATATGCCACAAAAACAAAAGGCAGTTTAGTTGATGTCTGGGAGACCACGTCCTCCCGACGGTATGGACTGCCAGCGGGACACCGAGTTCTCCCGACAGTATGGACCGCCCCATTTCAGAGTTTCTGAAGATGCCTCCATCACTATACCGCCCTGGTTGCCCAACGTCTACCAGCGTAGACTTAAAGCTGGCGTCACAGCCTGCAGGTAGCAGGATGTTGTGCAACTCCTTGTAGTTGAAGGTGTCAGAGCCTACACCAGGTAGAGCTTGAATTGCCACATGCTTTCCGTCCAGGGCTCCGACACAGATTTCCGCAGCCTTTCGAACTCCCCTGCAAGCTGCTCCCATTGGGCAGTGTTGGGGGCCTGCAGAGCAGTTGATCAAGCACCCGTAGTAAATTTCATTTAAGTTTCCACATACCACACAACGCTAATTAGACCTGCAACTCTCAAAGAATCATTGTTTTCGATTCTTGCAGGAGCAAATAAGAAAGAGTACAGAGCGCGACACTGTTAGTGCGAACAAGCGATCGCCGGTTTTTCCAGTTTTTTCTTTGAAACCAAGGGATGCCATCCAAGCTATTATTGCTACGGAAAGAGCTTATTCAGTTCTATAATGTAAGCAATAAAATTTCGTCCTCGCCATTACTATTTAGAAGTAAAATGCGAAAATGCACCGATGTCGTGTTCGCGCTAACAGTGTCGCGATGTGTACATGTGTGAGAAAATGAAAAGGGCAGTGCTTAATGAAAAATAAATTTAGAAACTGTAAAAAAGCATTTATACATTCAGGGCTTGTTTGTTGTCCAGACAAATGAGACTTTATAGTTTTAGTGGCGTAGATGCATTGACTGCAGAGTACAAAATAGTGGTGAAAAAAATGAAAGACGTTTACAATTTTCTGTAACGACGAATTAGAGCACAACTCTTGAGGAGGAGGAGGGAGGGTACGGAGAAGAAGGTATAACCGTCTTCTCTCCCCGCTAAATTTAGCGGAAACATTTTTCCGCTAAATTTAACAAAAAATTTACCCTCATGACGTCACGAGGGCAATTTTAGCGGGAATATTTTTTCTGCTAAACTTAGTGGAAACATTTCCCCGCCCAATCTAGCGGGATTATTGGCAATGTTAGATGCGCGTGACGTCACGTGACGTCACATGTGGCGTATTTCCTATGGTGACATCACACGGGACGTCACGTGTGACGTCATGAGGGTAACGTCGTGGCTTTACCCTCGTGAGGGTAACCCTGGAGAGGATTATCTTCGTGACCCTCGTGAGGGTAACCCTAGTAACCCTCACAAGGGTAACCCTTGTGACGTCACGTGTGACGTCATTATAGGAGACGTCCCATAATGCAACGCGTGGTGACGCCGACGACGGCGACACCGCTCTAGTTGGAAACGGACGCCGAACCGCCATTCACACTGGAAGCGATCCGCGTTCGCAAAGCGGTTACGAGCGCGGTTGTATAAAGATTTAGTGCAATTGCACGCGCACTCGATGACATCAAGTGCGCGTGACATTGCACTGAATCTTTATACAACCGCGTTTGCAACCGCTTTGCGAACGCGGATCCGCTTCCAATGTGAACGAACCGTAAGAGCTGCGCTCTAAAATAAAAGACGTTTACAATTCTGTGTAATGCGAAATTAGAGCGCAGCTCTTGAGGAGGAGGAGGGGAGGGTACGGAGGGAAGGGTATGACCCTCCTCCTCTCGTCCTCCCCTTCCATTCAGCAGGAAGTTTTCACTAAATTTTCCGCCAAGTTCGAGAGGAAATTTTTCCGTTTAATTTAGCGGAAATTCTTTCCCGAGAAATTTTCCGGAAAAATTTCCTCGCTAAATTTAGCGGAACAGGTTTTCCGCCAAATCAAACAGAAATATTTTCCCGCTAAATTTAGCCGAAAAATGTTCGCGGTAAATATAGCGGTAAAATTTCACTGCAATTTAGCGGAAACATTTCCCTGCTAAATGTACCGGGAAACGTCCCATAATGCAACGCGCGCGATAACGCCGAAGTCGACGTCGCTCAACCCGGAAACAGTTGACTAAGAGCTGGGCTCTTAGGCGACTGTTTCCTCCGTACCCTGTCCTCCTCTCCTCCTCCTCACCCCTGCCTTCCTCCTCTCCTCCTTCTCCCCTACTGCTCTTCTCCTCTCCCCCTCATTCTTCAGCTAAATATCGCTGGAAAATTGACGCCACGTGACCTCAAGCACCAATTCAGTTTCCTCGCTACATTTAGCGGGGAAAATGACGTCACATGACTTCGTGTCACGTCACCTATGAACAAATTCAGTTTCTTCGCTTAATTCAGCTGGAGTAGGAGGAGGAGGGGATAGGAGGAGGAGAAAGGGGGAGGGTGAAAGGAGGAGGAGAAGGATTAGGAGAACTAATATCCGCAGAACTTATATTTATCACAATTGACACATTTCAGAAGTCGCCGACTCGAGAGGTCTTGGTAATGAACGTCCGTGCACACCACGAGCGCCGACACGGGTCGTTCGCTTGAAAACCTGCCATGATCACTCGTGACTTCGTAAAACGCGAACATATTTTCATGCCGAAAGCTTTGAAACGAGGAATTCCGAGAATGGTCTATTCCGGCGGCCATCTCGAGTCCGGCAATCGATGGGTCTTCGAAGTCACTCTTCATCGTTTAGTAATTGGGTAAAGACTGAGGTACGTACCCCTGGCGTGTCATCCTGAAATACCCGGAGAAATCACGTCCGTTGCCGAGACGCAAGTCACGGACGAGATGGTGGAACTCCCCGAAGGTCTCCCGCGATCGCAACGAGAGGCGAACCCTCCCTCGGGGAGGACGTCTCGGTTGGCTTAGCAGCAATTGCGCTGCAGCCGTCAACCGCGCCACCAAAGCCCAATTTGTTCTTCTGCCTGCATGGGCAACTTACCTCCGCACGCACTCCAAAAGTACGCACAGCAGAAGTTCGTGCAGAGAAAACCCGACTACGGTGAGGTACCCGGCGAGTAAGACACGTCCGTGCCACTGTACGTCATGTTTGCGAGCAAGGCTCGGTTGTTTGCTATTGGCTGAGGACAAAAGCTGGGGCTGGTTTCCTATTGTCTGTTCACGGTGGGCGACTTGAGTCGGTTGCATGGGAGTGTACACGCAGCGCTCACTAGTCGTAGAAGTCGTATCGGTTGCAGCGGTCGCTGTGAAGGCAGTCGCAAGCAACGCACGTGTGTGAACGAGCCAAGGTGGAAAAAGGTAGCAACGGCGCATTTTCCTTCCTTCTACTGACGCGCCCCAAAGCGGACATGAGAAGAAGGGAGGAACGAGACGTTTGCTCCTTCTCCAAGCAGACGGGAGAAGGGTGCCGCCAACATCTCCTAGAGCACAAAGCCGAAGTGCTCGAAGATACTGTCACGAATGACAGTTAATGAAGCAATGAAAACTAAACAAACTAAACGTTTAATGGGGCGAACTTGTGCCCAGAACAAAAAGGAAAACAGAGGATGACACTAGAGCGTCGCGGGCGTCGATGGCGGCGTAGCAGCAGGATCGAACGCTGGGGCGAGACTGACTCTGGCTCGCTACGCGAAGCCCCTTATGTATACACGCGTGGGCTTCTGGAATAATCGGCGCAGAAAGTTCGACGCGTAGGACATTCGGACCTCGAACAAGCACCAGGATTCTCGAATTTACCAGAACACTAAATTGCAGGGATAAACAAAAGACACGTCGTTCCCAGGAATCGAACCCCGGCTTTTCGCGTCGGAGGCAGGCACGATAACCGTTAGGCCACGCGCGCGCTGCCTACTTGGCCAGCTGCGCGCGCGGCATTACTCCCCCTTTAATAAGCATCGTCCCGATGCAAGACAAAACAAAACAAAATAAAAAAAGAACGATAAACTAAAGAGTCATTTGGAACACAGTCCTATCGAGCGTAGTACGGCTTCAGGCGCACGACGTGGACGACTTCAGGTAGTGTTGGGAGGCGTGATGATGTTCTTGTTCCGTCGGGCATCACCCTCGTAGTTCAGATCTTCAAGTCAACGAAGTACCTTGTAGGGTCCGAAATACCGCTTGAGGAGTTTCTCGCTGAGACCACGGCGGTGAATCGGTGTTCAGACCCATACTCTGTCTCCGGGCTGGAAGTGGACGTCCCGGCGACGAAGGTTGTACCGGCGAGCGTCGACACGCTGTTGATCGTGGATTCGAAGGCGGGCTAGTTGGCGTGCCTCTGTCTGCTCTCTGACTGACCGCATTGGCATCGTCGCATCCGTCATCCACTGGCTCATGGGGCAGCATCGCGTCCAGCATGGTCGTCACTTTTCTGCCATGCACCAGCTCGAACGGTGTAAACCCGGTTGTTTATTGAGCTGCGGTGTTGTAGGCGAACGTGACGTATGGTAATACCTCGTCCCACGTCTTGTGCTCTACGTCGACGTACGGTACATGGAGATCATGTCGGCGATCGTCTTGTTGAGCCGCTCCGTTAGCCCGTTGGTCTGCGGATGGTACGCGGTGGTCCGACGATGGCTGGTGTGGCTGAGCCGAAGGATCTCTTGCGTGAGCTGAGCCAAGAACGATGACCCTCGGTCGGTTATCAAGACTTCGGGGGCGCCATGTCGAAGGAGAATAGATTCGACGAAAAACCTGGCGACTTCCACCGCTGTTCCCGACGGAAGGGATTTCGTCTCGGCGTATAGTGTAAGATAATCGGTCGCGACAATAATCCAACGGTTTCCTTGCGCCGATGTTGGGACCGGCCCAAGTAAATCCATCCCGACGTGTTGGAAGGGCGTAGTCGGGGCAGATATCGGCTGCAGGAGTCCTGCTGGTTTCGTCTGAGGCTTCTTACGTCGTTGGCACTCATGGCACGACCGTGTATACAAATGGACGGTTTTCGCGAGTCTCGGCCAATAGTACTTGTAACGAATCCGGGCGAGCGTCCTGCTGTAGCCAAGGTGTCCAGCCGTCGGGTCGTCGTGGCATGCTTGAAGTATTTCTTCTCGCAGGCTGGCAGGAACAACCAGCAGCCAGATAGGGTTGCTGGTTCCGAAGTTCTTCTTGAAGAGCACGCCTCGCCGCAGAACGAAGCTTGACAAGTCTCGGGCCAGGAATCGCGGAACGGAACTTCCTTGACCTTCGAGGTGCTCGATCACGGCGCGAAGTTCGGGGTCGTCTTGTTGAAGTGCTCCCATGTCGGTATCTGTAATTGCTCCGAGAAAACGTGCGTCATCGTCATCGTCGGTGCTGTCGGGAGGAGATTTGGACTGGGGCCCTAGACAAACAATCGGCGTCATTATGCTTGCGGCCAGACTTGTGCACAATGGTCACGTCGAATTCTTGCAGTCGAAGGTTCCAGCGAGCGAGCGCGTCCTGACGGGTCCTTGAGGTTGGCGAGTCAACAGAGAGCGTGGTGGTCCGTGACGACGCGGAACGGGATGCCGTACAGGTACGGGTGGAACTTGGTTAACGCCCAGACGACAGCGAGACATTCCTTGTCGGTCGTTGAATAATTTTTCTCTGCCTTGGACAGTGCCCGGCTTGCGTAAGCGATCACCCTCTCTGCTCCGTCTTGTCTTTGGACAAGCACAGCGCCGAGTCCGGCGTTGCTGGCGTCTGTGTGAACTTCCGTTTCCGCTGATGGATCGAAGTGTCCGAGGATAGGGGGCGACTGGAGTCTTTCCTTCAGCTCGTTGAACGCTTGTTCTTGCTCCTCCCCCACTGGAAGTTTACGTCGTCCTTCGTCAGATGCGTGAGCGGTGCAGAAATCTTGGCAAAATCGCGAACGAAACGTCTGTAGTAAGCGCACAGCCCAAGAAATCTTCGCACGGCTTCCTTGTCTGATGGCTTCGGAAATTCGGCGACAGCGGATGTCTTTGCAGGGTCAGGACTTAACCTTGAGCACTCACGACATGGCCCAGGAATTTGAGCTTGCCGTAAGCGAACCGACATTTTGACGGCTTTAGTGTCAGTCCAGCATTCTGGATAGCACGGCTCAAACGTCACAGGTGCTCGTCGAAGTCGCTTGCGAATACTACGACGTCGTCGAGATAGACGAGACCGCTTTGCCATTTCAAGCCGGAAAGAACGGTGTCCATTACGCGCTGAAACGTCGCCGGTGCTGTGCACAGTTCGAACGGCATCACTTTAAATTCGTACAGCCCGTCTGGCGTGACAAAGGCGGTCTTTTCACGATCCCGTTCGTCCACCTCGATCTGCCAGTACCCATTCTTCAGGTCCATCGACGAAAAGTATCGGGCGTGGCGCAGCCGGTCCAGAGTGTCGTCGATGCGTGGCAGCGGGTAGACGTCCTTTTTTGTTACGGCGTTCAGTCGGCGATAGTCCACGCAGAACCGAAGAGTCCCGTCTTTCTTTTTCACCAGGACTACCGGTGAAGCCCACGGACTGCTTGAGAGTTGGACAATGTCGTCGTCGAGCATTTCTTGGACGTGCTTCTGGTTGACTTCTCTCTTTCACAGAGACACGGTACGGCGACCGATGAACAGGAAGCGCGTCGTCTTCAGTAACAATTCGATGTTTCGGAACGGTCGTTTGGCGCACCTTTGACGACGTGGAGAAGCACTCATTGAACTCGGCGAGAAGGTCACTGAGTTGCCGTCGTTGTGGGGCAGGCAGGGTTGAGTCGATGTCGAACTGCGAAGGCGGCGTTATCTTGGGTGGCCACGAAGAGAGGTCTTCTGATATTCCGGCGATTGCGGCTGAGTCCGGGAGTTCCTCGGCGTGACCCACGGCGGTGTCTCTCGTAAGGTGCTGAGCCTCCTGTCGGAAGTTCGTTACGAGTGCGACAGTGTGTCCGTCTCGGAGCTCCGCGATGCCTCTTGCGACGCTGATCCTTCTTCCTAGAAGCAACTGGAGGCTTCCTTCGAGCAGAACGTCGCCGCAGAAAGCCTCATCGATCTCGACGGTACGAAAACACTCGACTGCGGCGGTATGTTCACGTGGTTTGCGAGGACTCGTACCGCGAATGACGTCGCTTTGGGTTCCTCCGGTGGTGGAGCAGGTTTTCGTAGCGTCAGCCGGTTTGGTCCGAGCTCGATAACGGCACCGTACTCGGAGAGAAAGTCCATTCCGAGTATAACGTCCCTCGCACAGTCTTGCAGAACGACGAACTTGACAGGGCACGTCTCACCGTGTATCTCGACGCGAGCTGTGCAGATCCCGACAGGTGCGATGAGATGTCCGCCGGCGGTTCGTATCTGCGGTCCGTCCCACGAGGTTATAACTTTCCGAAGGCAACGAGAGAGTCTCCCACTCAAAACGAAGTAGTCTGCTCCGGTGTCGACGAGCGCCGTCCCGTCGTGGCCGTCGATGATAACGTTGAGGTTATTCGACATTGTTGCAGAAACGTCGTTGCGGGGCATTGTGGTGTTAGAGTGGGAGGGCTCCGACGATCTTGGAGGATCTTGGCATCGTTCGTCTTCGGCAACACCACCTCCCGGCATTGCCGCGCTAGTTTTCCCGACGGGAAGCGATAGGTGACAGCTAGGCTGTCTCGGCGAGACCGGCGGGAGGACGATGGCGAGCATCGGGGAGACGGTGAACGGAATCCTCGGCGGCTAGACGACTCAGGTGAGGAAGAGCGGCGGAGGTAGTCCTCGATGTCCCGAGGTCGCTCTCCAAGACGTGGTCGAGGGTCGTTGGGCGCAAACCCTCGTAGGCCCAGCTGGCGGTAGGGGTATCGACGGTAGATGTGGTTCGCTTCACCGCAGTGGTAGCACAGCGGTCGTCGATCGGCCGTGCGCCACACATCCGTCTTCCTAAGCGCCGGTTGTTCAGTATGGACGAGCTGGGGCTGCCCTTCCCGACGTCGGAAGGTCTGTGGCTCTGGCTCACGTCGCGGCGGCGTGGAATACTGCCGGGTAGCTGGCGCCGGTCTCCGAGCTATTGCCGTTTGCCGTGCAGGTCAGGAGGGCTCCTCAGGTGCTTCTACGCTGGTAGGAGCCTCAGGATGGAATGCCCGTTGAACTTCCTCGCGGACAACTTCGGCTATCGACAGCGAAGCAGGCTGGTGGGCAGCAGGCAGGAACTTCTTGATTTCCCCCGGACGACGTCCCGGATGATGTCGCGGATGTCCGGGGTGTTGCAGCTGGACGGCGATAGGGCAACGGAGCCGGGAAGTCTCTGGTAGTGTGAGGCCCGTGCTTGAAGGACACGCTCGATGTTGGTGGCCTCAGTGATGAAACCTTCGACGGTGGTAGGCGGGCTCAGCACGAGGCCCCCGAAGATGTTTTCTTTCACGCCCAGCATTAGGACCTTCAGCTACTTTTCTTTTGGGGCGTCAGGATCCGCGCGGCTGTTCAGTCGAAGAACATCTTCGAGAAAGCTAACGACGCTCTCGTTAGGGCCCTGAACCCTCGCTTGAAGGAGGTCTTCGGCGCGTTCTCTTCGGTGTTGGTTGGTGAATGTTTTTCCTAACTCAGCCTTGAGTTGCTCCCAGGTGGTAATTGATGCTTCGTGGTTCTCGAACCAGTTCCGCGCGGTTGCTTCCAAGGCAAAGTAAACATTCCGAAGACACTGTTCCGGTGTCCACCCATTATGGCGAGCCACTCGTTCGTACTGTTGCACCCAGTCGTCGATGTCTTCGTGGCTTTCGCCGTGGAAGGGAGCTGGTGTCCGAGGAGCAACGGGCAGGTAGACGACAGAAGGGGCGGCTTGGTTCTGCTGGGACATCTTCTTCGCCTTGGTGTTCGAGTTCTCGGGTAAAAGTCCCGATTCCTGGGGTAGGCCTTGGTTGCGGCGACTTGACCGGGCCTTGGTCTGGTCTTCTGCGAAAGGTAGCCTCCCGGGGCTGAGCACGTCATTTGGCCGGCGTGTCTTCGGAGGGGTACGGTTCACGGGCATAAAATGCAAATACCCCGCATCTCCACCAAAATGTCACGAATGACAGTTAATGAAGCAATGAAAACTGAAACAAACTAAACGTTTAATGGGGCGAACTTGTGCCCAGAACAAAAAGGAAAACAGAGGATGACACTAGAGCGTGGCGGGCGTCGATGGCGGCGTAGCAGCAGGATCGAACGCTGGGGCGAGACTGACCCTGGCTCGCTACGCGAAGCCCCTTATGTACACGCATGGGCTTCTGGAATAATCGGCGCAGAAAGTTCGACGCGTAGAACATTCGGACCTCGAACAAGCACCAGGATTCTCGAATTTACCAGAACACTAAATTGAAGGGATAAACAAGACACATCGCTCCCAGGAATAGAACCCTGGCTTTTCGCGTGGGAGACAGGCACGATAACCCTTAGGCCACGCGCGCGCTGCCTACTTGGCCAGCTGCGCGCGCGGCAATATGACGTCATACTACGTCAGAGCTGACGGCTGAAGGCTCAAACTGCCTGATGAGACGTCGGCTTGAACGCAACGTATCAACCCTTTCCCCCAGAGAGTCACGCGGTCCCACAATGCCGCGACTTTTTGGCGCCTAGGTACCGTCGACATGCCGAATGCGCAGGCATCAGCATCCAACTTTCAATAAAAAGCAGCGCGCGTTTTTTTTTCGTTTAGGTGATTATGTTGACGGTTTCGTCGTACCAAACGGGCGTGTTTGTTTGCCATCGTCGTCTCAGCGTCGTACCAATGCCGTTAGAATGTTGCGTTACCCGATGCCGAGGTAATTACACATGAGACGCCAGGTTTACAGTGTTGAGATTCCCGAACGAGAATGATTTGGTGATGCTTGTATACGAGCGATATCGTGGGACAACTTCGCCGTCTCCAATCACCAAGAAGAGAACTTCCCCATTTTTCGAGTCATTGTTTGCTGTGGTAGAACGCAAAAGAACTAGAAAGCTAGTAACATAAGAGTATAAAGTATAATTGCAGGTGGCTTCGCGAAGATTTTAACATTTCGAGCTTCGCCTTCGAGAAGCATGTTATGTATTGTCCTTACGGAAATTAACGCACGTAACGCCATTTGCTTCGGGGTACAACTCATGTCCTTTGGCGCGCGGTTTTGGCGTTTCCAGTTTTCAAATATTTTTGAGTTTGTCAAATGACTGAGGCACACTACTTTCACTCCGTTGTTCACTCTCATAGCCTCTTCATTCGCGCATTCGTTGCTTACACGAATGTTCTTTTATTTTCTAGGTGTACGAGCTTCACTTCACAGACGCCGAAGTGCTCAGGGAGAATTCCCACGTCGACGACGCTACCGAGCGTGCATCTGTACTGGACTAGCTCCGTCAAAGTTCCCGGAGTGCTCGATCAACTTGTCAACTATGCACACCGCGAGACAAGACCCGAGCTTTAAAGAGGAAGCGAATGGATACCGCTGCTGTACAAGACGCGGTTGCAGAGTTGTTGTTTGGTTGGGCCTATATGTGGTTTGGTTGTGCCTGTGTGCTTGTCTGTGATATTATTTGCCTGCTCAAGCCTTGTGGAATAAAAGCTATGGATAGCTCCGAGTTCTCTTAAAGCTGAGAAATACCCCATTAACTACTCCGGCTTCCCATGTGAATGTTTGAATCTGTGAGACTTCAATTATCATGTTTACGTTTATATGCATTTTTTTCTATTATTAGCATTGTTGGGCAGTTCCATTTTAGTAACTAGTTTTAACACTTATGCCGCATTAATATGATGCATACCAAGTATTTAAGCGTACAATACCTACAGCTGTTGTAAGCGCTATGAGAAAGAAAATGAAAGCCGTTTACAACTCCCTGTAACGCCGAATTAGAGCGCAGCTCTTGAGGAGGAGGGAAGGTACGGAGAGAAGGCTATGCCCATCCTCCTCTCCTGCTCGCCTCCCATTTAGGAGAAAATTTTCCGCTAAATTTAGCGGGGTCCTTTTTCTGCTAGATTTGGCGGGGAAATTTTTCCGCTAAATTTAGCGGGAAAGTTTTTCGCTAAATCTAGCGGGAAATTTTTCCGCTGGACATAGCGGGAAAGTTTTTCCGCTAGATTTAGCGGGGAATTTTTCCGCTAAATTTAGCGGCGAAATTTACCCATAATTAGGGCTCCGTGTTTTCGGAGTTTGTTTTTCGTGAAATTCGGAGAGTTTTTCGGAGTTCATTTTTTAGCAAAAATGCGGCGTTTATCGGAGTTTATTTTTCGTAAACCCCCGATTCTCCGAAATTCGGAGATTAATTTCGCAGTGTTTCCTATTAAAAAATAATCAACAATAACCGGATGCAAACGTATGCCAGATAAAAAATCAAAACGCGCTTGTATCAATTAAGATTTCTTCAGTTGAATTTGGCGTTGGTGTCATTGGCAATACTAATTTGTCCCACGACAAAAGTCGTACACAAGTGTGGATTCGGTAAACGTCGATACCTTAAAATCAATAAACTGCCGAAGGTAGCCGCAAGGAAGCTCGTAGTCATCCCATCAATCTATCCCGCGGCCGCGCGAGGTGGAGTGGTTAAGGATGTAATAGAGAAGTTTCAACTGCCCCTCTTCCCTATTTTATACAATCTCTATGGTCCATAGCTTTCACTGTTACCCCCAGAAACATACCCTCTCCTTTCTCTAAATCCCAAATCCCATGGCCCAAACTGGAAACCAAAAGAGTGGCTTTTGTCGTGACACGAATGGTACGATGACCTGTTTCCCTGAACGAACCTTGACGAGACAAGCCGTAAGACCTCCTTTTGACAAGGGTCCGAGGCTTGAAAGATAATTATGGTGTCATTTTCCCAGGACCATTGATCCTGCGCTGCTCAAATTTTTGCTGTGTGTGTGTGTGCGGGGGGGGGGGGGGCATGGGCACATAACAATTCGGAGTTTATCGGATGAATCCGAATTGACAAAAATTTTACCGGAGGGTGTTTTTCGGGGGTTTTTCGGATTTATCCGAAAACACGGAGCCCTACCCATAATGCACCGCGCGATTACGCCGACGGCGACGGCGACGCCGACGCCGCTCAAGCTGGAAACGGGCGCCTAAGAGCTGCGCTCTAAAAAATAAAAGACGTTTGCAAATCTCTGCAATGCGAAATTAGAGCGCAGCTCTTGAGGTATTGGGATATATCGTGCTCCTCTTCCTTAACCTCCCATCCTCCTCCGTACACCCCTTTCCTCCTCCTGCATACCTTCCCCTCCCCCTCCGATACCCTCCCCTCCTCCTCCTGCGTACCCTCCCTCCTCATCCGGTTACGCCGATGCCGCAAAACACGGGAACGAGCGCCTGAGGGCTGCGCTCTAAAATCTGATTTACAACTGCACTTAAGGTTGTTTTTTTCAATTTAGGTTTGTCGTGTTTGCTCCTCCTACGCATAAGGAGTGTTGCGAAACTAACTGTATTACAGCCTGTAAAGCGCAAAAATTTCCTAACTAGCGGAACAAGTACATTACATGTGACAAGTGCAGTTGCAGCCTCGAGAGTGTTCTTTAAGCTGTTTGACGCGTTTGATGAGGCAGACTTATTCCTGCGAAGTTTGCGTCATGGTGCCAAAGAGCCGTTTTACTTATCTAGTTTTCTCAGGAAAAAGATCTACTATTATTTGAAAAATAATGAAGTGGCTTTCGAGGCAACACACTTGATCTACCTTAAGTTCTGTTGAATCACGTTTTTTTACTACTAGACAGCTGGAGACCCGAGCACACGTCCGAATACTACCGTTAGGGCACACTAAGTCTACGAATATAAATGCAGTGCGCGGGCGAGCTGGCGGAAGTTTATCCTTGCCATTTGTCAGTTCTGTGGCGCAGTGGATCTGTATATAAAGAAGGTGGTTCAATGAAATCATTTAGCTTTGTTAGAGACGTGTTTGTGCACTGTTTAGTTTTTCTACCACTGTAAAAGTATTTTCCTCCTGCTCCAGTTTTGTGTTGATGTCATGATAAATTAAGTCCTTCATTTTCAGCGATAATACACCATATTACGGCTTAAACGAACCACTCACATCTGCGTCAAGAAGTCATGGTGTCCGAATTTTCGTCTTGCACTGTTTCAGACTTCTGAATGAAAACAATAATCTTGCAAAGTAATAGAACTGTGTGCTCGCCGTTAAACACATTTTGTGTTTCAAGAATCGTTTATAGATTGCATTTTGTCTAATAAAACAACGCAGAGCAGAAATTGATATCCACTTTCAACATCGAAGCTGCGAAAAAAAAATATATATCTCAATTGTTGGCGACCCGGAAAGTCGCGAAGCGGCTTTCCGGGTAACTTGTCCGTTCTCCCGCCGCTTATGTACACGGATTGGGAAAATAAAAGATTTTTCGATGTGGCCAGTAGAGAGCTGCCTCCTGGAACTGAGGCCTAGCTCCGAGTTGGAGGGCAGCGGAGCACTGGACAAAGGGCTCCAAAATTCCATAATACAATAAAGTTCTTCTCTCCCTTCTCTCTTCTGGAACTTACGTGGCCGGTGTAATTTCAAAATTTAATAACTCCACGGAGAAAAAACAATATTTTTTGTAAGCTGCCTGGATTAGCAATTGCAAGTGTTATTATGCGGTCTGCCAATTCCCAAACATACTAAAAACTAAAAAAAAAGAACGGCAAAGTTCTTTTTAGCAAAAATAGAAAGAAAAGATCACCATGTAATTTTGCTGTATTTGTTTTAATTAGTGTTTCTTGGAAGCGCATATCTTGTGTTACAGCCTTTTTTTATTGTATTTAGGCGGAGCTTGAGGACCCCCGTGAGGTGCAACGAATGCCAGGTGTGATGAATTTTAAATTTGACTGTGTCCATCCTTCCTCTCTTCTCCCCCGCGCACGGGTAACACCCCTCTCTCCTTAACTTCATTATTTATTTGCAACATAAACAATGTCGTAGAATCCTTGGCGAAGAAAAGAAAAAGGGAAATTAGTTTGATAAGGATAGGGATTCATTCCAAAGAATAGCAACAACTTCAAGAAACCACTAGTACAAACCACTAGCTTCACCAACTAACAATATTTTTGAATCCTCGGCCTCCACCCTTTCTGGTATGCTATTTAGTATCGCGAAATTCACAACAGTTAGTGTGAAATCGGCAAAAAGAAATGATACAAAAACCAACATTCAGATATACCCGCCCTTTTCAGTGGCAGGCAGGCTTGCCAATCGAGCAAGCAGCAAAAAAGAAAAAAGAAGAAGAAAAGACTATACCGAGCGTTTGTTTTGTGCTGGTGCGCGGGTACTAGGGCGAGCTTCTAAAGCATTCATTTTACACCATAAAACTGCTTGGAATGAGTTGGGAACATATTCTACTGTCCAAACAGTGAACCTCTGCCTTCCACTGGCGCCATTTTTTTGGTTGTTGGCAGCAGAGACTTTCAGTTCGAAAAACACGATGAAGACTAATATTGTAAATTCAGTACCTTCGCGAGCGGAAAAAGGTTTCACATAATATTGTGGATACTATTTCAGCGATGTTTGTTGGTGTGTTTAGCAAACATTCAGGCAAATCGGGGACCATCAAGAAATAGCCGCAGTACCCTTTTAATAAGCTCGCTGTATTGTACAACCCTTAAATTATTATTTTAATGGCGTATTCGATAAACAAACAAACACTTTTTAAGTTGTTTAAGAAGTAACAAAATCTCAACTAATGGTTAGATTGCGACGAAATTAATGTATGACATCGAATACGCTCTTTACCAAACAGGTAACTTAAATCTGCACGCCGCAGTGCATTACAAACACTGTAATCGAAGCTTTTGTTTAATAATTCTGGTGCATTGGATGTTATTGACTGTTTGACATAATTAGTTTGATGACGCAGCATCCGTAATTTTTCTGATTATCTAGCGTGACACTAAATGAGAAGCGTCAGTCCTGAAAGAGCCTTTTAAATTTACGGTAATTTTAGTCTTAAAATGTCATTAATAGAAAAAAATACATATAACGGGGTTCTGGACTAACTATTCTGCTTGAATATATAGATCATTTGTAGAGCGCAATTGCTAACGAAACGAATAGTTTTTTTCTACAAACGTAGGAATGTGTTAATGTCTCTTTTTGTAGTCATACCCTATATTAAAGTGCCTATTTAGTATGCGAGAAAAATATTCTAAATTTGAAGCTTATGCTGGCAGTTTTAAGATATAACATAAAATAAAGTACCAGCTGAATAAAATAACATCTTTAATAAGAATAACTGTTCGGCGTCAGGCGATTTGAAAATATTACGCTCCAAACTTTGTGCACATTAACTACATCAAGTCGAGAAGGACCCATGTCCTAAGTGGGAACTGCTTATCTATTTTTTAAGGGTGAATACAATTCGTATAGACAAATAGAATTTAATTTTTGGCCATTAATGTGAGACACGCATTGTAGTTGTGTTTCGCGTAGCCACCGCTATATGGGTCTGAAGTTTCGAAATCCCTATCATTTGGAACGTTGACTACACAGGAGAGAAAATAGTACCTATACTTGTTTTCACCTCAAGAACCGCAGTAAAACAAGTCAGGCTTCTCGCGGAGCGTTACTAATTTCCCCCTTTATGGAGAGATTCAAGATCAAGAATCAATGAAGAGAATCAATTTGTGCATTTTAGATTACATATATTGCTTTCTTATCAAGTCATAAACGCTTCAAACGCCAAAAGCACCGCTTCTTCCTCCGACAATCAAATATTTTAAGAACTACTTCTCGCGGCGTATGAACAATGCGCAAAATTTTCCTTTTTTCTTGAGGTGAAACGAGTATAGTGCATGCAAGAAAAGGAATGCCCCCTGACGGTGTTCGTGTTTGTATCGCCGGCGTGTGTGGTAGTGTGAGTGTTTTTGTGCGCGTGCCTGTTCGCGCTAATATTTCAGTGCGTGTTCATATATGTGCTCTTGTTTGTGTTTCATGTGCACATGTGTGTGAGTTTGTGTTTATGTCCAGATCTTCTGTGGAATCACCTGTAAAGTTGAATAGCTTTTTATCTCCACTTTTTTTCTAATTTATACATTTTAATAATTTCGTACACCCATGAGGCTATTCCTCCATATCTCACTCAAGGTTTCTGCTGTAGTCGTATTTCTTTTAATTTCGGTTAGACATATGAGGTATTGAATGCAATACATAGCGTTAAAATAGAGGGTATTCACTGGACGCCATATATGAAGCCGATGTTTAGTGCGCATGCTCAGAACGAGCTCCCTTTATTCGGCTGCTAAAACCTGCAATCTCAATGGTGCGGAGTGCACATTGCAAAAGAACTATGGAAGCCCGCCGTCAGCACGCGCTCAGCAGTCGAGGTACACAGCTATGGCCGCCAGTGAATACTCTCTTGTCAATAAGCGTTCAACGCATGCTTTACGCCGCCATAACTGTAGCTCACAGGTGGCAGGCGCCAGTTCATAAGACAGCTCGTACCGCTTTGTGCTCTGCTCCCGCGGATCCTCAGCAGGATCTGCGGCCGCCATCTTGGTGCTTAGAACAAGAGCAGACGGAACTGCCGACCATCAGGATTCATAGTGCGACTTCCTCAGCATTAGATTCGGTGTAAGGAAACTTACGTAATTTTGCTTTGCTCTGTCACGAACTGTTTAAACATTTGTGGACGAAGGAAGAGCTTTTCCTGTAATTTCAGATAAAGCTTCAGATAACTGGCAACCATGATTTTAAGCCCCAAGATGGGTACGTGTCGCTATTCTAAAGCGTAGCTTATTTAGTGGCTCTAGTTCCCACGATACATGGCGGCAGCGGTGGCACGATGAAAGTGACTGCGAGATCGGACTATTAAGGGTGTTCCATATGGGCTTGTAAAATTTAATGAGCGAAAAAAAAGGAAAAAGAAAAAAGGCTCGAGATACACCTAAGCATTTCTTATGAGTTGTGAATGCGAAAGCACGCACGTCTTTCTTCCACTCCCTTATTTCGTCTGCAGCTTATTTGCGTCGACGGCAGAGCGCGCCCTCTCCTCGCAGGTCTGACCTTGGACGCTTCGTGTTTCCGGCGCGCTGACGGACACGCAGCGCCATGGGGTGGCGGTCGTTGAAAATGACGCGCAGCGGCCAATGGGAGCCTCGTCAACGCGGCAGCCCAATGGGAGCCTCGTCGACGCGAGCCAGCCCAATTGGACCGAAGCCGAAATCCATTAGCTTTACTCCGCTCCTTTGGGATCGGGAAACTAGGTGCCGTTTGGCTAGGCTTTCGCGTGGAGCTGGGAGCTTGCTTCACTCGGAGAAAGGATTTAAGGTGCCATTTGGCGCAGCTTCAAAGCTGATGACGTCGGCTCGCTCCATGGAGCAGTTATTGCTTTCGCACTCAAAAGAACGTCATCATTAATGATTTACGCAGCGCCGCCGGTCTTGCGTCAGCATCGTCAAGAGAGCGTCTTGTGGCGTCTGACAACGAGCGCGACGTTAGCACGCGGCGACGCCAAGACGGTCGCGTCTGCTTCAGCGTGTTTGCCGCTTGTGGGAACGGTAGGGGATCCACTAACGATGACGTCATGCGCGGGCCTTGTCTTCTACATGGTGTTGGTAAGAGTCGCACAGCGAATCCTCAGGTAGTTGAAGACCGGAACAACACTGCTTCTTTTCGCACGTTTTAGACACAGACTTGAACATTAACAAAAGACGAGCGAAAGGACGGGGGTTAAACATAAAGGAATATTCATTCATTTTGCTGACTAATGCTTCCATCCTGACACGCGTACCGGTATTGGGGGATAAAAAATATACTCTGATTTAAAACTGGCGGCGACCTTCATCTCCAAAGTCCTATTATGTATGAAATGCAGTAATATTGAAGGAGCAATCGTCCAGTATGGAATAGGTCGCGTGGCATCATAAAGGTATAGGTCTCGCGAGGTCGTTTTCTTTTGCTGAACTTCGAGGGGAAACTAATTTGGTGTATAAGGCAAGTGACGTCAGGTATAATGACATCACTTTCTACGCCAAATTTAGCAGGAAACATAATTTGTTTCAAGGACACGTGAGCGAGTTACGTGACATTAATTTGCCCGCCAAACTTTGCGGGAAACTGAATCGGTGTATAGGCCACGCGACGTCAGGTCTCGTGACATCAATTTTCCCGCTAAATATAGCGGGAAAACTGTATTTGTTTTCAGGTCACGTGACATCAAATTCACCGCTAAATTTAGCGGGAAATGCACGAACAAACAGACGGACAAATGTTTTGGGATTAGGGGTTCCCAATAAGAAGCTATTTATGGCGTTAAAAAGCATTTCTTGAAGGAATATCATCAAAAGTATGTCAGCTGCCAAAGCGAGTGTACGGTGAAAGATTTTCCTGCATTCGACTTTCAAAAAATAAAAAAGTAGTTAAACCATGACATACTGTAATATATATTTTGTATGGTTAAACAGTACAACCGAATGGGACGGCATAAAGCTGAAGCAAAGTGTCACATTTCACTCTTTGTGTTCTTTGTTTTGGTGTTGTAAGTTCAGATAAAAGAGATTTTCCAACGTTGCTGAATGCGCAAAGCTGAAGGGATCGGTAAAAAAAAAAAACCGGTTTTAAGTAAACGATTTTTTGACGTTGTGCAGACCCCCCCCCCAACCCCTTTTTCTTCCTTTTTGTTAGCGTTCCTTCTTTATTTTTCGAAAGCCGCGAAAGAAATTAAAAAAAACAACCATCCCCAGAAAAAAAAACAAAAAAAAAAACAAGGGGGAGGGGAATGTCTGCCCATTCGTTCGAACTGTTATAAACTTATAGTCTATTTACGATGTAAGATAACTTCATCAAAAAATATCGTCGGGCGGTATGAGAAAGTGTATTTGTTCTACACATTCTTCATGTCCTTGAAAGATAATAATGTTGCGTTAATTCCCAATCGAAAGAAATGACACACAAAAGTAATAAAAACAATATGTGTTCTCATGGCGTGAGAAGCAAATAAAATATGCACCAGACGATTTCGTTTCTTTATCCCACCATAAGGACATCCCACCAATTGATGCTTTTTAAAATGTGGTGATCACTTTTTCTGAGTAGATCGAAGTGATACAAATCTAGGGTTCTGTGACAAAAGCAATTCATTATATTTATTGCTGGTCTGCAGGACGTATCACCGTCAGCTTTCTCCAGTTCAAACCAGAAATAACACTTAAAGACGGTTCTCACATGCAGCGTCAGCTGCTTATCGTCTGCCATGACCCACAGTTTTGACGGTGCGATACAAAGCTGGTGAAGGCTCCCGTCAGCACGTGCTTAGCGCGAGGTCAGCGCTATGCTTGTAGCGCTCGGCTGCATGTGTGAACAGGCCTTTATATTACCGAAATAACCGAAACGTTTGCACTCTTGTGAACACAAACTTAATTAACAGAAAGGTTTGCACCCTTGTGAGCCCGAACTGAGTTGTCGAATTTGCGTCGATTGAGTGTAATATTTTAGTAGTAAGCATATTTTCTCTATCTTGCTTAGACGCTTCAAGGAACTATAGGGTAAAAGCTGGCTTGATTTTGACACTATGCAATCGAAGATTTGCTTACGGACACTCAAGTGATATGAGTATAAAATTAAAGTTTACTTATAGGGGATGAATTAAAGGAAATTGCCGGTGCGCCTCCTCTCCGCCCCCCCCCCTCCCCCAAGATATACAAAGAGAATCCTGTCCTCTCTCTTGAAGTCTAATAAACCTCGGTGAACGCACGGTTATACGGGCGTTAAGGCAGGTTCTTACAAAGCATGTGTACGAGTCTAAATATCCGCATAGGATTCGTAGAGAGGGCCACGGTTCTGGTGGAACGCTGACGCAATCCTTGGGGATGAACCTGGGCCGGCTCGCTGGAACAGCAGTCTCAGCTGAGACTGGGTGAAAAAAGCACTGCAAAGGCTGGGGCGCGCGAGCACCTTGAGACGCGGTTTGAGTCTCGCTCAGCTCGTGCGCTGGATCTGGCAGTGCTTTCTTTCCCCCGTCTCAGCTGAGACGCTGAGACGCGAAGGCCGTTGCGGCGGGGAAGTCGAAGCAGTGCCCTAATGTCCTCGCGTGGTGTCCAAGCCCATGTTTTGAGTCGGCTCGCACGCGTCCGCTAGGAGCCGCTACCGATCCTACAGCGAACAGCGCCGCGCGCGGCAACTTTTGAGTCGGCGTAGGGAGGGCGGCAGGGGACAGATGAGCAATTAAAAAGGGGTACCCCTTTTCATTAGTTTGGTTTGGGTTCGGTGCTGTGTGCGTCTCAAACGCTTTCGTGAGAACGTTCTAGTCGTCTGCGAAGTTATTCGAACTCCCGGAGGCCGACACGAAAGATGAGAAATCACCATCTCAACTAGCAACAGGCGGGTCTTCACGAACAACGACGGTGCCGAGAAGCGGCGGTATAACTACGAGCGAGATTGGTTTGGTGTTGGTGCTTTGAGTTCAAGGTGGGGAATCTGTTTGCCGGGATATACTGCCACAGCCGATGAAGGGGTTAACATGAGGAGTGTAGAAAGGATGCCAGGAAGGTACACTTTGAACCGGAGAAACCTTTGGCGTCGTCAGGTTTGTCGAGCCGGTCATTGGATGCCACCGAAATACGAAGAAAGGTTTTGTTTGTTTCGGAATTTCTCTGCTCGGTTAGTATTTGGGACTGCGTGGGTAGGTATTTACTCTCATGCATAATGTTTTTTTGATGCTCGGGAATAACGCTTTGTCACTGCTCATTTCAGTGTCTCGGCCATAACACTTGATAATTATTGCATTCGGTGTGACTTCCTTGGCATGATGCCACGAAGTCAGTAAAACATCTTCGTGTTTTTTCTAACGAAAGCGCACGGTTTTTCACGAAAGCTGGTCGCGTCTCTTATAAGCGATTTCCGCTAGCCTTTTTTGTTCAATCTAGGCGCCTTCGGACCCTCAAACGCGGCATTCAGGGGTCCGCATACGTTCCGCGGTAGGTTTTTTCAGGACTGACACGCCGTGCGCCTCCAGTTATCTCAGCGAAGTTCCACACGTTGCATTTGAATTTCTAAACGAATGTTTATGCAGTCTACAAAATTATTCATTAAAACGATTTCGATATACTGTATATATATGCATATATATGTGTATATATATATATATCAGTGTGTCGAACCGAAAAAAAATACGGGTTCCGTTACGGTTCAGGTTCAGGTAAATTTATTTTGTTCCGGTTCAGTTCCGGTTTGATTAATTCGATCCGCGAACCGGTTCGCGAACTGGTTCGGGGCGCTGAACCGGTTCGCGAACCGGTTCGGAAATTATAAATGACAAATTGCAACATCAAAATAAATTACAAATAAAACATCTGAAATCAGCACATACGAAACGGGATACATCGTCGAAACTAGTAGTGCATAACGTTTATAAAAGCCTGTAGCCAATGCAAGCGGCAAACAACGACTGTCTGATGACAGGGCTGTCTGTCACGGGCGCTAACTCCAGCGTCTGCTGAGCGTTGGTTTGAGCGCACGCGCCCGCTTGAGTCCCATTACTACGCTGGGCAGGCGACGGAAGCAACAGAAGCTCGGCAGATCCTTTGTCAAATTCGAAAGTGCGCGCAGCTTCGCTTCTCCGCGAGCGACTAGGGTTTGTATCCCTGTTTTTTTCCCCGCATTTATCGAGTTTCCGGTACGAAAAAATACGGCATGTAAATCTTGACACTTCATAGCTCGATATACTCTGACCGGTGGTTGGGGCAGCGAAGAGCAGATATAATTCATGAATGCTCATTTCAACTGTCAATAAAATTTCTTTCTCTCCCTCAAACATTATCAAACTCCACAGCCTTTTCTTTTCTCATTCCGATGGTAGCAAGCTTCAAGAACTCGCGCGTTCTATACTCTATTTCACCTTATGATGTACCGCAGGAAAGGCTACAAGCACGAGCTCCTTGCTCTGGGGCAGATCTCGGCGGCACAAGCTCTCGTGCATTAGGGGCAGCTGCAAAGGCTATGAGCTCGCGCATCTAGCCTTCGCTGCGGTACAACATAAGGTGAAACCGAGTATAGAAACGTGTTATGAAATGAGCACACAGCAGCATTTAGGATTTACGAGATTGTAGAAAAAAAAAATCCCGTGACGCGATTTTTTTTTTTTTGCGCAGCCTTTCACTTTTTTTTTTCCGTGCAAGCTGCGACCAGCGCAATACTGGTTCCTATGTCAAGATTCATGGATGCAGCGTTTGTCAAGATTCATGGATGCAGCGTTTATATTCCTAAGACTGAGTGGAGAAGAAAAATATGTAAGCGAGGTGTGTGTCAGTTGACGGCACTTAAAAAACAAATGGCATTGATAGCACATTCATTGTCAACCGCGCGTGGCCGAACCGTTTTGACATGAGCCGGTAACCGTTATTTTTTTCCGGTTCAGTTCCGGTTCGGGTTCATCGCGATAACAATATAACGGTTCGGGTTCGGGTTCAGTTCCGGAAAAAATACCGGTTCGGTTCCGGTTTTCAGTTCGGTTCGGTTCCGGTTCGACACCCTGATATATATATATATATATGAAGTTATAAGTGATTTTCTGAAAATTTCAATGGGAAAATGGAGCCCATTTTTGCCGGTTTTTGGTTTCTGGTGCCATAGAGCCCCATGTGTTAGAAAACTCCGTCGGCCGCCATTTTCCCATTGAAATTTTCAGAAAATCACTTATAACTTTTGATTAACTTATCGGATCGGGCTGAAACTTTGGCATCTGGTTGTGACCTCTAGCGCTACCTTTGGCCGGAGAATGAGCGTTCGGCGATGCCTAGTTTATTTTTTCGGTAAAAAAGAGAGTGTAAAATTTCTCTCTCTCTCTCTCTCTCTCTCTCATATATATATATATATATATATATGTATATATATTCAGCTTGATTGGTAGAAAAGAGAAGCAAACAAGTTGTTCCTTTTTTTGAGAAAACAAACAAACAAAAACATTACCGCAAATTGTATGTTTACAACACGTAAAAATACATTTTGCGGTAATTTTTAATCTTCACGTTTTGGGTATAAATAGGGCGTTTTGAAGCGAAGTACTGTAAGTCGCTCTTCGTTCGGTGAAAATGGTGGCCCAGCAACTATGTGCGTCGCGCGACGGGCTTTTGCGTTCATCTGCTTTGAATACACAATATCGCCGCGCATCGCCAGCTGGTGCGTCATGCGAAGCGCCGCGCGGCGCCCAGTTTCACCGCTCATGTGTCCCCTGCTGTAGCCCCAGTAGGCATGTCGAACTTGCAACACCCACCGGTGTACCACTGCAGTCGAGCTGCGACTTCCGAGGTCGCTTCCCGATGAGTACGCGCGACGCCGCCGCGAGAGGCGCGCGTATCGGCACTGAGTTAGATGTGCAGGGTGCCTATTCTCCCGTACGGCTTGAATAACCAACATACTTTCCAGGTCGAAGAAGTGCGAACTCCAAAAGAGGCTCCAGAATTCCCTGCAAAAGCTGAAACGCCACATAAATCTCTGAAACGGAGCGACTAAAAGAACACCAACGTGAAGTCACCTACGCGTTGGATGCAACTCGACTCAAAGTTGAGCTTAATGACCACGGTTTGATGTTGTGTATAATACGAGCAACCTTCCGCCGCTTTGTGGAACTGCTACGGCGCCAGTCGGGCGATCACGTAATGCCGCCGTCCCGCCACCGCGGCATCAGGAGATAGGCTGTTCTGGTTACGCAAGAGATCCAGGAGCTCCTTGCACGCCACCCAGATGTCTTTAAAGAAGACATTGACGGTTACACGGGCCTATTGGTTCACCTGGAACTAAAAAACGGGGCAACACCCAAGTTTTGCAAGGCTCGTTCCGTGACCTTGGCCTCGCAAAGACCAATGGAAGAAGAACTTGATCGTTTGCAACATCAGAGCATCCTGGAACCGACGCAACATGCTGAGTGGGCCACACCGGTGGTGCTCGTACGCAGAGGCGACGGCACGTTTCGTGTTTGCGGCAGTTACAGGAGCAATGTTAACGCAGCCGCAAAGAAAACATCGTACCGCTTGCCAACAACGACTGAAGTGTTCGCAAATCTGCGCGGTGGAACTGTCTTCTCGACTCTGGATCTGTACCAGGCATACCAGAAAATGAAGGTCGACGGCAAAACTGCTGCTGTGCTCACCATCAATACCACCAAGGGACTGTTCAAAGTCAAACGGCTCCCGTTCAGAATTTCTGCAGTGCCAACCATCTTCCAACGCATGATGAACACCACAATGACCGGAATTCCGGGGGTGAGTGTTTACCTTGACGACATCATTGTCAGTGGGAAGGGCACTCTTGAGCATGCGGAACGCCTGGACCAGGTTTTATCGAGGCTAAGCAAGGCAGGACTACGCCTCAAGCAAGAGAAGTGCCGATTTAGCATCGAGTCAGTTGAGTTTCTGGGATACAGAATTGACGCTAAAGGAGTGCACCCTTCCGAGGAGAAAGTGCAAGCTATCTTTCAAGCACCCGAGCCAACCGATAAGACATCGCTTCAAGCTTTCCTTGGGCTTCTCGCATTCTACGTCCGCTTTTTGGAAAACCGCGCGACAGTTGCCACCGAGCTGTACAAGATCCTGGAGAAAAATACGCCCTGGAAGTGGGGAAGGAAGCACCAGACTCTTTTTGATGCACTTAAGGGTTTGATACGCTCCTCCTCTGTACTTGCTCATTACGATGAGACAAAGCCTCTTTTCTTGTCTGTCGACGCGTCACCGTACGGTGTTGGTGCCCTGCTCGCACAGAAAGATGAACTTGGCAGAGATGCACCAATAGCTTTCGCATCGCGAACACTGGGAGCCGCGTAAAAGAATTACTCCCAGCTCGACAAGGAAGGCTTGGCAGTAATTTAAGGTGTCAGTCATTTTCACCAATACATTTCAGGCAGACACGTGACAGTCTTAACAGATCACCAACCTCCGCTTGGCATCTTGGGAGAAAAAAAGCAAGTGCCCCAAGTCCGTCACCCAGGATGACACGATGGTGTCTCAAGCTTGCCACTTACGACTACAATTTAGTCTACAGACCTGGAAGACACCATCAAAACGCTGATGCACTCAGCAGGTTGCCGCTTCCGGCACAAGTCGACGAGTCCTGTCCCACGGCGGACGTACTTATGTTAGCGTCACCTCCAAGTGTCCAACTATCGCCACGTAAACTCGCTCAATTTACCCGACAGGATCCACTCTTGTCTCGAGTGTTCACAGCTGTTTCAAGTGGAGAACTGCATAAACTGTCAAAGAAACAGTTTTCACCGCACTGCAGACTCGGCACAGAACTTTGAGTGCAACAAGGTTGCCTTCCGAGGGGTTCTAGAGTGGTCACTACCACAAAGGCGAGGAAAGATGTGCTTGACTTGGCGCACGCAGGTCACAGAGGCGTAGTAACTATGAAGGCATACGCACGAGGTTACTTTTGGTGGCCAGGTGTTGACAGCGACATTAAAAGACTGGCAAGAGGCTGCGAAACTTGTCGGCGACACCAGAAGGCACCACCCAAGGCACCAATTCCTAAATGGACGCGCGCGACGACACCTTGGCAGACCATTCATGCGGTCTTCGCAGGCCCCGTGGAGGGGAAGATACTGCTGATTGTTGTCGATGCGTACAGCAAGTGGCTAGAGGTACGCTGCATGCGCAGCATACAGTCAATCACACTCATTGAGGAATTGCGGGAACTCTTTGCAACGTTTGGAGTTCCAGAAAAGATGGTAACGGACAATGGACCATCCTTTGTTTCATCCGAGGTGGAAGACTTCCTAAAGAAAAATGGTGTGACTCATATAACAAGTGCGCCTTACCATCCCGCCACAAACGGACAGGCGGAAAGAATGGTCTTCGAGACGAAGCAGGCGTTGGCAAAAAGTCAAAGCGAAACAGTGACATTCTCGTGCAGACTGACAAGGTTCTTGCTTAAGCAGCACACAACCGTCTGTACAACAACTGGAAAAACACCAGCGGCGCTCATGTTCGGCCGCGAACTTTCTACTGCGCTCACACGCCTACAGCCCCGCGTGCCGGAAGAGCCGGCATCTCAATGCCGCAGAGAAAAATCACCGAGAGAAGTAACAGAAGGACAATCCGTTTTCGTCCGCAACTTCGTAGGAAACCCTACTTGGATGAAAGGAACGGTAAAGAGGAGACTGGGACACCCGGACACCTCGCAACGGCTAATAGCTGCTTGGGCGCAATGAAAACGGTGTTACAATCCGCATTGCCGGTGCGTATATACCTTAAAAGCAAGCAAGGCGGCATTCGATGTCTAATCTGTTCAAAAATGCTGGTCAAAGTCGGTAAATCGCTTTCGAATTCGAAAGGCGCTGAACCGCAAAGGGACAAATGACTAAGTATTATCCCCGCGTGCTTTGCGCAGCTCTTGAGCAAAAGTGACATCACGGTCAGTGGCGTATCAACTTGTTTTTCAGTGGAGAGGCAAACCAACCAGCCCCCCCCCCCCCCCCCCGCACACACGCCCTGCTCGGCACATTTTTACTAGTGATGGGGCCTGAACCTTGCCGAACTCTTTTCTAAAGATTCGCAAAGATTCGGCCAAAGTACACTGTTCATCATCATCATCATCATCATCATCATCATCATCATCTTTTTTTCCTTGAGGGCCCAAGGGGCATTATACAAGGGGGTGGCAATAGAACAAAAACAAATAGAACAGTAAACACCATTATAACACTGTAAGCCAGCTAGGTAGGTTAGATAGAGAAAGTAATGCCTTCAACAAATTTAGTAGTATCACAAACAGACACGATGTTATGAGGTAGTGAATTCCCAACTCCGATGGCACACGGTAGGTGGAAGTCTGGTGATAAACAGTCGGTGATCGAGTTGAACGTAATTTACGTATGTTATCTAAGGGAAAATGCTACGGGGAGGCGATAGCAGTGACTCTTTAGTAGATGTTGCGATGTACCGATGGAGTCGAGAAAGGCGTGATACTGGCGGCGAAGGGAAAGCGAATGAAGGTTAGCTGATTGGCGTAACCTGATATGCTGGTATATGGTGAGTAGTTATAAACAAAACGAAGGGCCTGTTTCGACGGATTCTAAGTTATTTGCAAGGTAGACTGCCATGGGGTGACCACATAGATGAGGCGTATTCTAACTTCGATCTTATAAGAGCAGTATACGCTAGTCGTTTTACGGAAAGTGCAGCTGTTTGAGGTTACGGCGCAAATATCTGAGAGAACGGTTAGTATCAGAAATACGCAGTTGTGTATAGTCTGATATAGGTCAGAGGTGAGTGAACACCCGGCGTATTTATTTGATGAGCATGCTATTGCTTGAGTGTTAGTGAGGTAATACCAAAATGGTGTGCACGCAAACTGCGGGAAAATGATAGGGATCTACATTTATTGAAGTTTAACGTCATCTGCCATTTTTCACATCAAAGGATTACAGACTCAAAGTCTTCCTGGAGAACATGATGATCACGGTATAAAAGAAGGTACGGTAAATGACACAATCATCGGCGAACAGGCGCACAAAAGAACCTATATTAAGGTGGAGATCATTACTATAGATTGGGAACAAAAGGGGGCCAAGTACGGTTCCCTGGGGGACACGTGACGTTACTAGAGGTGGGAGATTTTACGTTGTTAATGGAGAAATATTGCTTACGGCTAATTAGTAATTCAAAAATCCACTTAACACTAGAGGGATGAGTATTAATATCGTTAAGCCTTGTTAAAAGACGTCGGTGTGGTACTTTGTAGAATGCTTTGGAGAAGTCAGTGAAAATGGCGTCGGTCTGAATATTCGAATCGAAGCTTGAATAAATATCAGTAAGGAAGGCGGTTAGCTGGCTTCACAAGAGTAAGATTTACGAAATCCGTACTGATGTTCAAACAAAATTCGGCAAAAACATTTGCCGAATTTTTGCCGAACTTTCCTTCTAAATTTTGGCGTGCGGAACTTGCTGAATCTGAAGTTCGGTAGAGGCGGTCCATCACTAACTTTTACGGCACAGGTGATAGACCCCTAGCAACGACGCTAAAGCCAGATGGGCTGCTCGGCAACGCGCGGGAACTTAGATTTCGGATTCGGACAGCGCGTGTATTAACCCGCCCCACCTCCCCCTCCCCCGCCTGCGTCCACGCCGCTTCGCGGCGAAGCGTGCGGCTGCTAATTACAAAACTATTAACCCAGTTAACCCCCCCCCTTCCCCTTCTACCACCGTACACGCCGCTTTGCAGCCGACAACTTAAGCCCCGCTGTCTCCCATGCACATCCATATATAGAGTACCATACGATTTCGTTCAGCGATGTTTCGTCGACAACATTTGTTTTTTTCAGTGTTAATTGTAAAAAAACAAATGTCATAAATACCGCCAAATGCCTCAACAAAACAAAATGTTCGAGGAAAAAAAAGAAAGAAAAGAAGCCCACACCGTGGATGGAACCTGGGTCTGCTACGTATGAGGCAGACATCTTACAACTAAGTTACGCTACCGCTTCGGAAACTCGCATTGTAACCACTGTCTATGACGACGGCTGCAACGCCTATCTCCACGAACCAGCCAATCCGGCGTGAGCGCCGTTGCTAGGGTTTGTATCGCCTGCGCGTTAAAAATATGCCCCCGCGGGTTGGTTGGCGTTGCCCTTGGTATTCCTTTGGGCGCCGCCGACCACGTTTACCCTGCCCAGTGGCGGCTGTTTCAGGGGGGGGGGGCAAAACGCATGCCTTGCCCCCCCCCAATATGAGAACCGGGGGGGGCAAGCGCCCCCTTGCCCCCCGGTTGGTACGCCCATGATCACAGCCTCGTGCAACTGCTTTTTTCTTTTTGTGGCGGTCGGAGCACAAATAAGAGACTATATGCAAAAAAAATCGTATGTCAACTCGAAATAAACTAACAAGAGTGGAAAACGAGAATAACTGAGTTTCAACAGTTTATTGCGGACATTTGAAAAAGAAAAAAGTTTCAATCCCACGATTAGTGGTGACAGTGGGGTACATCACGGCAATTTCGTTCTTTATATTTATGAGAAGCTTAAGCCTTTTGTCTTTAAGGGTGAACAGAATGCTGACAGGAAACAGCGTTCTATTTCTGAAGAAGGTACAGTTTCTGAACGATGTTGCGGAGCCTCAAATTAATGCAGCTAGGCTCAAAGTTTTCGGCAGGTTTAAGCAGCAATTTGTACAATTTTAAAAACAGCCAAACGCTCACCTAAAACTCAAGACGCCCATGGCTTGCAGGCGCGCTGACCACAGTATAAGCACCAGCCGAACGGAGATGCAACGTTCCCACTTCCACAGGGGCCACCTGTCTTTCTCATAAACTCCTGACAGTCGCAACCTTCTTGGCGACAATGGCCGCGCACTACGCCACGAATGTCTGCGGACGTGAACATCGCAGCGCAACTCTTCCTTCCGGTCCGTGAGTTCGGAGACAAAGACAATGGCGAGGCACCGAATCCGAGTCCGACACTCCGTTGCGCGCCTTCTCGCGGCGAAAAAAGAAGCCGTGGGTTAGTCCAAAAATCGCCGAGTACCCTGACTCCCCCTGCCCCCTCTATCCCCCTGAAAATGTATAATGGAGAGGTCCCTCGGGCCCTGCAACAACTTTTTGACTGGTTTTTAATTTGAACCGAACCTAAGCGCACTGAACGTAGTAACTTAATGAAACTTTTCTTTTCGCAAAATTCGCTTTATTTTAAAAGTTATAGGCATATTAGAATTACAAAAACAAGCAAAAAATAACCTCCTTCATGACGTCGTAGGTCCTGGCTTGAGTGGCCGTGAACTAGAGGAGGGATAGTGAGCTCATCGAGCGCTCACGGCTGCCGCACTCCGTGTCGACGGCTCGAGAGGGCGCCACGAAACCGTGTGTTGGATAGGCTGTATGAAGCGGGCGGCCAGGGCGGCTCGCATTGCATTTGCTGCGCGATTAAAGACTATTTTCGGCATAACACTTCATTGGCCACAAACGACAGCAAACACGGGGTAAAGATCAGTGCAGAACGGGAGCCACTTCGCGCTGCCATAGCCGCCAAATGGCCTTTCTACGCCCCGGGACCTTTCTACGCTCGCCGTTCGTCGGAGCGCTCATCCCACTAGCCCTTTCTAGTATGCGCCGTTTTTTCCGCCGCTTGGTGGCGGGTATGTCGACGGGTCATTTCTTGTTTCCGTACTTTATAAACTGCATTTGTTTCTTTTCTGATCTAAAATACTGAACGAAAACTACTTTCATACATAATTGAAACGGTTCGCGACACTTATATTTTGTATCTCGACTAAAAAAAAAAGCTTTTAGCGGCTCTGACCAGTAGTAAGGCCAGGACCTAAGACGTCACATTTTGCGCGCTTTCGGTACCGCGGGTCGCCCTCGTCGGTGGAGGAGGTTTCCGCGTCGTCCGGTTAAAATATGACGCACTGATATTTAGTTACTCTCTCCGTGCCCTCTGGCTTGCCCGAACCCCAAGAGACGTGGAAACCGCAAAAAAGGTAGACGCTTAAATATGATTGCAGGGCTCCTTTAACACGTTCCGTCATGTTAGCCGTCGTTAACCGGAGTGCTCTCGCGCCAGACCTTCAAGGTCAACCGGGCCCCGGGGCCGGCGCTTGTCGGTTTGTTTTGCTCGATAGCACTGCTAATGCACGCTGCCTCCGGCGGAACCTGAACTTCTGAAATTGTACGTTTAATATTTTCGTGCTTTGAATTTAGACGTTACTCGTTCTATCGGCGTTACATTATCAGCGTGACAAACAGCTTGTAACGGCAACGATGTGAGGAGCTCTTAAAGTTACGGCTATAAATGATGTTGTAACGCCTAAGTGGTCTAAGGTGATGTGGAAACTCAGGACTGTCATGGCTACTTTCAGGGTCACTCTTTTGTCATGCCGAAGTGCCACCGTATGTCACGCCTCAAATAGGATGTAGCCGTCTCATTAGCTGTTACCGGACTAAGAGTGTACCTGCCGACCAGCGGGAGAGCGAGTCAGCGCCAGTGTCCACTGCGGTGCCAAGACACCAGCGCGAACGGCGTCCCCCGGACCGCTACGGTGACTTAATCTAAGGAGGCAGGGATGTTGTGTATAACACGAGCAACCTTCTGCCGATTTGTGAAACTCTTACGGCGCCACTCGGGCGATCACGTAATGCCGCCGTCCCGCCGCCGCGTCATCCGAAGATTGGGTTACCCGAGCCGCCCCTGACGTGAGCAGGCTTGGCACCACGCATAATCGTGGAATAAAGGCAGTTCATACTCAGCAACCGACTGGAGTATACTCCTCTATATACGGGCAGAGACGCCCAACATAACAGTTTGACCACGTGTTTGAGTCCTGGTTTATCCCCGAGGATCCGTCAAGTTCAACAAGAACGACGGCATAATCCCCGAATCATGCGCGGATATTAAACAGAAATAAATGTAGATCTCTGTTGAGATGGTCCCGCTCTCTAACTATACTGATGATGTCCCCCGCATGGGAGGCGAATCGTTTTCTTATTTCTCTTGTCTCAGAGTTTCTATTGTGACGTTTAATGACTTTGTTTTGTATAGGTGTACCATCTTTACCCACGCTTTTACCCCAGCCTCGGGCAATTTATTTTTAACGTGATCAACACCCACCAGCTCGCCTGCACACTCACTATATATGGTAACGAGAGAACAATGAGTGTGGACGCGAGCTGGTGATAATTAATAAAGTAGTAACACCTGAGTCTGTGGTGCGGAAAATGAAAAAAAGTTTGAAGTCGAAGAAAAAGACAACAGTATGAAACGTTCTCTGACTGTTGTATTTTCCTTTGACTTGAAAGTTCCTTAATGTTTCGGCCCCCAGTCTCACGTGTTCCAACAATTCCAGGAACAGAACCCGTTTTACCAGAGAACAAGCCCCTCAGCACGTGTGACCTTCGGCCTCATCAAAATCGCCCTGTTCAGCCATGACGTCACAGTTGCGCACGCAACTCAGCGAAGCCCGGCCCGGGTCGACGACGACAACCCCCGTAGCGCTCCCCGAGAACACGTTATACTAACGGATCGATCTCAGAGTCGAAACTCCGCGTAGCTCCCTTTCGCCCTGTCCAATCGGAGAGCCGCCCTTCTGACGTCACCTTTGCAGCAGAGCCAATGAGAAGCGCGCGATCGATGGACTCGGAGCTGCGGGGGCGGCACGCTCGATTTTTATCTATTTGTTTAACTTCTTTTCTTTCTTTTTTTCGCTCGGCGCGCTTCTGCATTGGGATTCCGTAACAGCCGACGCGGCGGTGCCGGCATTTGGTCCCCGGAAAAGCGCGGGTTCGGACGTCGTCGACACCGACTGTCGGGTCTCGAGAGTCAGACGCTTCCAGTTAGGGACGCGGAGAAACCCGCTCTACCAGCATGGACAGCAAAACGGACATCGCCAAACTTCACTATACAGGTAAGCCGTGGGCTGTGATGGGACGGGGGAGAAGGGTAGGCATCGGCGCTCCCCATATCAAACCCGACCGTCATTGAGAAGCCCCGACGATTCTTATCGCTTTTTGTTTTCCTCCACTGAGGTTAATGTGTACTTTTTGTGTGGGTATGTGTTTTCTTTTTTCTTTTTTTTCTAACGAAAAGATGCTTTAATAAGGAACTGGGAATAGAATGTCGCCTGAGCTCAGCGCACGGAGAGAAGGTAGAGCCGCGGCGATTGAAGGTGACTCCTCGTGCTGCGCGGAAAAGCACCGCCATCCATCCGATTTTGGGGTTCCATTAATTTCTTTTTAACTGCGAAACGATAGAGACACTGCTTAATCAATGACTCTTGCTTATATTTACTAGCAAGTACAATTTTTGGTGATGTCCTTAAATTGATTTCAGGCTATTTCATCTGAATTCGGGGAGAAAGGGGGGGAGGAAGTTGCTTTTTTTTGTGGGGGGTGGAGGGTGGGAGAGGTGCAGTTTTATTTCTGCAATACATGAAACTTTGCTTAAACATATAAACCATACAGTTTCATACGAAACAGAATCTGGAGTACCATGTAAAATACGTCAAATGTATCACTGACTTTTTTTCCTAAATTTGGGCGTTGTTTAAAACTTATCTTCAGCTCAAGCTGCTAATAATTTTTACGTAGCGGTGACTATTACTGACCTTTTTTTTTGTGCCAGGAAACAATGTTATGCTACCCAGAGCGATTCTGCTTCATATTCAGATTGTTGTAGAGAAGGGACCCTACATAACTGGCATTAAACAACTATCAGAGCGTAACTATGAGCATGATCTTACTGATGATAAACCGTTCCTGTTGGTAACATTATATAAAGAATATTGCATCCTGCTCCCAACATCGTTACCACATACTATTTTTTTAATATTTAGGTAGATTTTTTAAACGACATTTTTGTGTATTATAGCTTTTTGAACTCATCGCTCATAAAGTTGAGAGCACAATGAGTTGACAATAATATTGGTTGACTTCATAAACTGTTAAAGATACTAAAACAAAAGATATTTGAGGTCGATTTTGTAAAAAAATAAGGTCTGTATTTTTATTTTGAATTTGTTTAATTAATTGCTTATAAGGTTGGGATTCACTGATACATTCTTTGACATTTATTTGTTCTATTCTCCAAACAACCAACGGCAATTTGAACAACAGACCAATCCAGACAACAAGCCGCAATTTGGCTTGTCGGATCATTTTTGGACGCAGCGTTATTAGTGGGCTCAGGAAGATGTCGCTATCGCGCACTTCACCGTGACGTAGTTCCTGCTCAGGAATAACGCCGAAACATCATCCAGGGCTAAAATGATGCACTTCTGTTCGCTTAGGTTGCCTCCAAGAAACCATGGCGAGCCAGACTTTATGCTTGGCAACTGTGACAGGAGAATACTTGCATTATATTGATTTCTGAAGTATTATGTGACAACGAGAAACGTGTGAAATGGTGTAAACACTAATGAATCACTCACGAAGCTGGATAGCCCCCGTGTCGTTATCGTGTGGCCATTGCGCGCGTTCGAAGTGAGCTTGGAGTGTGAGGTGGTATGAACACGCTGTGCACATTTGATATCCCGACTGCTGACGTATAGTGACACCACATTTATATATCATTAGGCAAGCCGATATTAGGAAAACAAAATAACGATCTTCTTAGTTACATGTGCCGGACCTCTTTGCATTCCAGAGCAAGTATATGCCTTCAATTTGACTGCGACAAAAATTATCGGCAAAGCTCCATGCCTAGAAGCAGATATCGGTGCGTAGCTGTAAATGAAATTTATATAGTATTTTTATGTTCTCGTATGCTAAAGCATTAAAATGACGACTCATATATGTATGACTTCAAATTTCTCATGTTTTAATTTGTTCAGATATCTTGAGGTAGGTTATCTCTAAAAAGTCTGGTTTTCATTCTCTTCCAATTTTTCTGGTCAGTTGACCAATTCAATATTAAAACAGGCTATAAATATTGTGGCGCCTTTTTTATATATTCTTTGTTACAGAAACTTAAATGCAGCTTTTTGCAGCTCCATTTGTGAACCTCGTGCATTGGCATACTAGCCTCATTGTGGCGTAGCAAGCAGTTCCGTCCACAAACAGAAAGGGGACATCATAAAGCTGCTAGCACCACTGCGATCAGGCCGTTTAAATGAATGTTATTCAGGACATTACTTGAAATCCCTTGAAATCCGCCACATGCGGTTCACGCAAAACTGCCACATGCGGTTCGCGCAAAAACCTGGCACGCCTCGTAAACGAAACCATTATGTCCTTAATCTCCCCCTCCCCCTCCACCTCCACACACACACATACACGCCTAAATACGTACCCTTCCCAATTGCTGAATGGTTGCTGAAGCGTTCTTCAGCTGAAGACCTCGCCTGTGTTTTGTGGAATAGAGCTGAGGAGTTCAATGGCAAACGGACGAAGATAGCCAATTTTTTCTTATAGTGAAATGCTTCGAGGTCTTGCTTGGGTATCACCATCAGACACCTCTGCAGTGGTTCATTAAGTTTACTTTGTGCAGCCTTTGTGGCATAATCTGTCAAATAAATATTCCACAAAAAACACACACAAAAACAGGGCACTTGCGCAATCCGTAAGCTGAAACACTGCGACAGCTGAGGTGTGACGTCGGAGCCGCTAAGCTGTCATTTCGGAGCAGATGAACTGAATGAACGGTAAAAGGTTTGAGCGCGCACCATAGAGTCCGTATAGGCGTTTCGTATTAAACCGAGTAACACGCTTAGGTTAGAGTGCATTTCGTGAACCTGTTAAACAATTTTGTTGCAAAGCAAACTAGGAGTGCCTTGTGGTAATCGAAGAACACTTCGAAAATCGCGCGCCCATGTTTGAAATTCAGGGAACGTCGAAAGCTGCATGTGTATGCATGAATCGTTTCCCGTCTTTGGTGTGGCTGCCTGAACGTCTTATGCAATGTTATTGGGCGCAAACGATACCGCCTTGTGGTCACTGAAGAACACTTCCAAAATCGTGCACTCAAGTTTCAAGCGTGTAGCTGCGCTCTAGTTTCACGCCCGTGGTTTCGCCGGCTGAACACCCACCTAGCTGTATTGGTCTTATCCCCCGAGAACCTTTCTGGCATACTTAGCGAAAACGCTTTGTTTTTATGGTTTCCATTATCAGCAGTCCCGTGTTTACGTTTCTGCGTGCCGTCATGGTGTCACGTGACGCCTGAATGTCGCGTGACGTCACAGTGTCACGTGACGTGATGACATCACGTGACTCACGGAGTCACCTGACGTCATTAAGTCTCGTGGCGTCAGTGTGCAACGCGACTTGACATGTCAATGTCACGTCATGGTGTCAGCTGAAGCCAGGTAACAGGCGATGTGATGCGCGGCGTGACGTCAGAGTCGTGTCGAACGTCGTGACGTCAGCGGCGTGACGTCAAAGCGGAATCTTTTGGCGGAGTGCCGAAAATGGCCCGGGTTGATATGGAGCGCGGTCGACGGCGCGAAACCCGCGAAGTGTCACACTAACTGCTCTCGTAGTAAAAAAAATTTTTTATGTCTTTGAACGTTTTTAGGGTGTACTGGATGGTGAGGTGTGCCGTCCGGTGGCCGTGAGTGTGTGCAAGTACGCCGGTGAGGGCGCTGTGGGGCAAAGTGCGACCATTCGACGGCTGACAGAAGCCCGGTGGTCGCAGCAGAGTTGCTTTACTGAACCTAAAAATAATCGTGTTCTTCGTTTTTTTTTTGTCTGGTTGGTTGTGACGAATAGTAAGTTCCATCCTATCTCACACTCGTGTGAAAAAGCGTGACTTGCGCGAGCGGCAAAAGCTTATATTCAAAGCGCAAGTCTCGTTTGGGAGTAATCAATTACTTACATTCCCTTCTTAACTTTTTATTTTTTCGTTATGTTGTTTTATTTTATTTCATTTATTTTCTCCCAGGGCCCGAAGACACTACAAAGTGGAATGAGTTTCAACACAAAAATATATATTAGTATACGAACGAACAAGGCAAAAATAGGAACGATGGCTAAGGAATAAAAACAAATTAGTAATCGCAATTTTAACATCAGCAGTATCAGTTATTGAGACTGGGCGCGGGGAAGGCGATTCCGACCTATTGAGGTTTGGGGTAGGAAAAAGGCATTAAAAGAGGAGGTGTTACAATGGAGGATGCCTACCTTTAAATGGTGATTTGTTTGTGATGATATGTAAGTTGGTTCTATAAACAATGTTTGACGAACTGAGGGATTAGAGTGATACATCTTGTGAAAAAGACATAAACGAGATAATTTTCTAAAATTTTCTTATAGGAAAATAATTGTCTATCTCACCTTACATACCCGTATTAAGAAAGCAAAGTTAGACTATGATATGATATGCCGACGCTTTCCTCTCCACTTTAGTTTCAAAGCTATTTTAGTTATATTTTTGGCAATTGTACATTTTGGAAACCTCTAAATACCTAGGTTTTGTTGTGGTGTTAATACATCTTTTTTTCTCTAGGATGGATTAATTAAGACGAGCTTTTCTTGACATTTTCTTTCACAGGAAAATAATCTATAGATAAGGAAATCTCTGAATTGATTTCATCTATAATCGGTGACAGATTAAACGTTGAATGCGAGGCACAGGAAGGCAGGGAAGGAGGAAGAATACAATATATAAAGTGAGCATGCAATAGATAAAAATAAACACCAAGACCGGCAAGATAAATGGAGCAACTTAACTGCTGTCTTTATTGAAAAACAATCGCACTTGAAGAAATGTTTTTTTTACATGAAACACAGGTCACACAGTCTTTTTAGATGTCTTTTGGAACACAGGTCACACAATCTTCTTAGATACCTTTTTCTCTGCATCAGTCTTTTTTTCTTTTTTGTTTTAAGCAAGATTCAATTGCGTGGCACAGTATGATTTTTCATAGAAATCTCATTCCGCGAACAGAAAGGCGTCGCTCGGCGTTTAAAACAAGGAGTGTTTCTTTTCGTATGTGCTGGAACAGACGTTGCATCCCGGGACAAAACAGCACCACTTCTTTTTTTCTTCGCCGTATTTGACACGGTTGTGAGTCCCTTGTCTCTTCGGCACAGCTTGGAGCCACTACTGAACGGTTTCACACACGACGCAAAACAAGAAGAAACAGTCACACCAACACTACCCAAGACAGCCTCGCTAAACGCTGCCCGAACGGCCTCCTAGCCCCGCTGTGACTGGCAGCGCCACCGCAGGCCCTTGCGGCAGAATTGGGTCACATGACAAACAGCTCCTATGGAGAGGCCGACGCGATCGGCACACCTCTCAGTGCTAGTACTCCCTAAAATGGTGTCGATGAGTTCTCCAGAACTATAAAACACAGGGGAATTTCAATCTGAGCGGTTAACGCCGTGGAAGACATACTGCTTCCGCTAAGCCCATTTTGAATTTGACACTGGTTTATTTCATCACTATTGTGCTGAGGGCACCAGACATAAAGCTTCCACGAGGTAACTTGTCTAAATTTGGTGCCGCTGCACTTACAGGGCATGTTAATTAAAAAACACTATACAATACATTGAACAGAACGTAAGGGCCCGAGTGAGCTAGCTGGTGTATAGCAAACATTTTAGTGAAAAACCCGAGACTGAGGTAATGACAGGCGACGACAAGGGAGAAGGAGAACGTCTCAAACACAGCTAAAGCTTTATTAAGAACAGAACCCTTTATAAAAGGCTGAAAAAAGAAGGAAGGAAAGGGAACCCTTCTTCACATCACCTCTCTCAACAAAAGATATGACACCGGACCTCTAACAACGGGGTCAAACCAACAAACCATCTGACGGCACCAAAGATAACACATCAATCACAAATATATACAGGGTGTTTCAGAGAACGCAGGCCAAATCGCTCCTGCGAAAACTACTCATCGCAACGAAAAAGGCTTGTGGCGTTTTGGTCCTGGGCCAAGGGGCCCATTTAGGAAAATTATTAAAGTCCGGGATAATTAAGTTGTTAATTATTTTTGCGTAATTAACTTTTTAATATTGTTTTTAAGGGCATGGTTTCATTTAGAAAATTGCTCAGCATCATTGAAAAACACTAAATCAACAAATTGCAGAACGATAGAAGGCACGCGAAGCATTTTACGGCTTTCTGAAAAACCGCACAAATTCGACGGGTTTTAAGTTTCGGTTTGCTATCGGAGCGCATCTCGGCCCCGGCGGCACTGCGCCCCGTGTAGAGATAGTGCAACCAACCTCTGCTGCGCTGTCATCGCGCGACGCAGCAGAAGCTGGTTGCACTATCTCTCCACGGGGCGCGGTGCCGCCGGGGCCGAGATGCGCTCCGATAGCAAACCGAAACTTAAAAGCCCGTCGAATTCGTGCGGTTTTTCAGAAGCCGTAAATGCTTCGCGTGCCTCTATCGTTCTGCAATTGTTGGTTAGTGTTTTTCGATGATGCTGAGCAATTTTCTAATTTAAACCATGCCCTTAAACATAATGTTAAAAAGTTAATCTCCACAAAATAATTAACAACTTAATTACGGACTTTAATAATTTTCCCAAATGAGCCCCTAGTCTAAGACCAAAACACCACAAGCCTTTTTTCTTGTAGCGAAGAGTAGTTTTCGCCAAGATTAGATTTTGATATATGCACATGTATACGTATACATACATGTATATATACACATACATATATATACATATGGGTGTTTCACGAAACGTGGACAAATTCGATATTGCGAAAACTACGCGTCGCAGCAAAAAAAGGCTCGTGTCGTTTTGGTCCTGGGCCAGGGGCCTAATAGAAAAATTATTAAAGTCCGAGGTAATTAAATCGTTAATTATTTTTGCGTAATTAACTTTTTTATTATTGGGTTTAAGGGCATGGTTTCGAATTCAGAAAATTGCTCAGCGTCATCGAAAAACACAAAATCAACAAATTGCAAAACGATAGAAGGCACGCGAAGCATTTTACGGCGTTCTGAAAAACCGTACAAATTCGACGGGTTTTAAGTTTCGGTTTGCTATCAGAGCGCATCTCCGCCCCGGCAGCCCCGCGCCCCGTGGAGAGATAGTGCAACCAACATCTGCTGCGCTGTCATCGCGCGACGCAGCAGAGGCTGGTTGCACTATCTCTCCACGGGGCGCAGGGCTGCCGGGGCCGAGATAGTGCTCTAATAGCAAACCGAAACTTAAAAACCCGTCGAATTTGTACGGTTTTTCAGAACGCCGTAAAATGCTCGCGCGCCTTCTATCGTTTTGCAATTTGTTGATTTTAGTGCTTTTCGATGACGCTGAGCAATTTTTTAATTGAAACCATGCTCTTAAGCCCAATAATAAAAAAGGTAATTACGCAAAAATAATTAACTATAGTATCTCGGACTCTAATAATTTTCCTAAAAGGCCCCTGGCCCGGGACCAAAACGACACAAGCCTTTTTTTGGTGCGACGCGTAGTTTTCGCAATATCGAATTTGTCCAGCTTTCGTGAAACAGCCTGTATATATATATATTGTTTCTTGAAAGGTGGACAAATTCGATATTGTGAAAACTACGCATCGCGCCAAAAGAAGGCTTCTGCCGTTTTTAGTCCTAGACCAGGGGCCTATATAAGAAAATTATTAAAGTTCGGAATATTCAGTTAATAACCACTTTCACGTAATTAATTTTTTTTAAATTTTGAGTTTAAGGGCATGGTTTTAATTATAATCCTTGCTGAGCATCATCGTAAAACACTAAACCAACAAATTGCAGAACGATAGAAGGCACACGCGGTATTTTACGGCTTTGTGAAAAAACGCACAACTTCGACGGGGTTTTAAGTGTCGGTTTGCCATCGGAGCGCTTTTCGGCACCGACGGCACAGCACCCCGTAGAGAAATAGTGCAATTAACCTCTGCTGCACTGTTCTCGCGCAACACAGGAGAGAGAGTAGGTTAAAATGTTGCTTTTATTGACGATAACAGTCCCTGGAGAAGTGGAACAAGGGGGACAAAGGACAAACACAAATCTCCCAACGCAGTTAGGTGACTGGTGCGCGGCCGAAAAACATCTGACAAAAATGATAAATCTGGTACTTGATAAAACCCGTTTGCTTTACTGAAGTCTAATTCCTGGTTAGCCCAGTTGGTAGAGCGCCCCACTGGAAATGGAGAGGTCCCTGGTTCGCTACCAGGACCAGGCGGATTTTTTCGGTCGCTCACCAGTCACCTAGCTGTGTTTGGAGGTTTGTCTTTGTTCTTTGTTTCCCTTTTCCAGGGCTTACTTTCGTCAAGCTTAAGCCGTTCGACGAAATGCCCAGACTCAGTAAAAATTCGCACTCCTTGGACACGGATAGCCACACGCACAAAAAGTACAGTAATACATTGAGGATGAACGCACACGTGCACGCAAAATAAGAAACTTGCAACGTTCTAGGCAGTAGACGCTCGGCTAAAGTGGGAAGCTAACGCCCCGCCTCTGTTATGTAGATTTCCATTGCTGCAACACCGCTGCAACTGACGACGATCACATCGCTGCCAAGACATCTAGCTACGGTTGCACGCGCTTGGAGTAATCGCCCGGCGCCCGGCAGGCCATTATCAGCTTATCCAGCTATCTGCAGCAGCATCGAGTGTCCGGAAGATTTGACTACATATGCATTGAGCGCTGAAGAGCTCGTCGC
>JAZHYW010046094.1:0-13928 GCA_037355805.1 Ixodes ricinus | reverse complement strand
GTCGTCTGCTCCACAGTGAATAAGCATACAGTTGTCCCACTCAAGGCCACTTCCGGTGGTCGTCGCGTTATGGCAGCGCCTCACCACATATCATCGCGAACTAAACACGCGGAAAGTGCCTGATTTCTTGTTACAGAACGCCGTGTAAAAAAGTAATTGTTATAGAATCCAATGAATTTACACCCAGTAATTCTAATTTTAAAAAACATGAGCGACCCAATTTTTTGGGGGAAGGAATAAAAGAATAAAGTCGAACCGAAAACCGTTACACGGTTACCCAAGGTTACGACCAATGAGAGGAGTCGAGGCCATCGAGGCGCCGGGGCGACGAGCTGCTGCCAGGCCAGGCTGCTGCGGATGATTGGCGGAGTACACTCTGCGTTTTTGACGTTTAAATCTTCGAAGCTGATAATAAAATGCACCCGCTGAGAAGCTGGTAAGTTGTATATTATTCTAAGTTTTGGTTAGTGCAAATAGCATTGTGTTATATTTATACGTCGCTTCTCTGAAAGTCGCCGTTTCGTGCAGCAAATATCGTTGAGGAACTCGCCGTTACACAGGCTCGTATAGTGGCGGAATTATAAACGTGTGTGTATTAAGTTTTGTGAGGCGCTGGATTTGCCTCCTTGCGTCAATGAGGCTAGTGCCGGAATCGTCTTTATATTCGGGAATCACGAAGAACAAAGTTGCCGCGGCTTTGCTACATGTAGCGAGAGGCTCGAAACCGGAAGAAATCAAGCTGAGCGTACTCCGGCGTCGCAGTTTCTCTGATTTGGAACTGCACTGATCGCGTGTCTATTTTAATGTGTTCCATGGCGTAGTGCCCTCGAGCCAAGGGCACCCAACTAGTGCAAACATATGTGATCGTTCTGGCAGGTAGAGAACCAGCTCCAAATCGTGTTAGAAAAAAAAATTTTCCTCGGTGAATTGCTGCGTTGAAAACGGCACTACGTCTCCTTGTCAACGTCGGTAAGTCTCGAAAAAAAATGAATTGTTCACATCAGCTAAAAAAAAAAAATTACAAAAAAAACTCGTACGAGCTCGCTATATGCGCCATTCCCTTGATCTGCAAAATAGCTCCGAGCGCTCAAAAGCCTCGTGCTTTATTTAAGCAACAGAACTTATGACACGGAGAACAGTCAGACACTTCTTCACCTTGTTGAATTTCTTAATTGCTGGTAGATAATGCTGTGCGTGCATGCAGTTTTGAGTTTGTATTGTTTACTTGTGCAGTACATACATGATCGGATGTGCCTGTTTTTCATGCCTCTTGATGTCCTTGTGACTCGTCAAAATGTGTTGCACTAAGCTGTGTGTTCGATATCGCGTTTCACACTTGCTCTAAAAAAGCTGCCATTCACAATAAGTCTGGTTTCGTTATAACATGCCAATGACTCCGCAAAAAAAAAATCCTCGGCTTTGTTTTTTGTTTGTAAATTGACCGGCATCCGTGCAAACTTTGTTCTATGGCTGTATTACAAAGTCGCGTTTGTGACTCCTTTTGATTGAGTCTATACCATGCAGAGATCCAATAAACAGTCCCCTACGCCGGAAAGATGCTTTCTGTCTGGAATGTGCAGCGCCTGGAATGGTGCCCCTGTCACCTGTGACGGGCGCTTCAAATTAAAGGAAAAGCAACGCGAAAACGCTGAGGAACAGGGAAACCAAAACACCATGGGGGCCGCCATCTTTGAAAGCAAAACAACAAAACAGAAGCATAAAAAGTGGTTGGTTCGCGATGATGTGGTGAGGGGCGCTGCAAGCAAAATACTCAACACCATGTCTCCCGATCACCACGGGCTTATTCTGCAGTGGGGGCAACCAGATATGGCGATAAACTGTGGTCTGCTCCGCTCTCGCCGGGTTCCGCTGGAGCGAGGCATGACGGGATTGCGTGACGGCGCACTCTCGATTTTCTCGGTCGCAGCGAGCGCATGCACGCGCGGGGTGCCAGTGATGAAACGAACTGCGGAGAGTGCAACCACTCGTGGAGTGCTGGCCGAAACGAACCCGCTCCACGCTGCGAGTGGGCACGCGTGGGCACGAGTGCCGTGAAAGCGAACTCGCTATTTCATATATTTGATGCTTAGTAATCCGCAGTGATTTCTTCGTGCACATAATTGGCGGAATGTCGCCTTCATGGAAGCCGCGTAAAGCTATCGCATGTTTTCGACACTCATCACCGAAACACCTGCGCAGACACTGGCGTTGTGAACGTTGAGAACACAATTTAGTATCTCGCAGCATGATTCGATCCTTTCCCGACTTTATGGCCACTATTTGTGCCGAAGAGCGGCGACCAGTTTATCTCGAGTCAAAAATTACTTGCCATCTGCACACTCCTAATAATTTGTAATCTCGGACAGCGCTCTGATTAACAATATTATGGTCACGGTTCCACACTTAGAGGGCACGTTTTTTCCCACGGACAAACAATAAAGCGAGAATGGGGCCACTACAAGACCATCAGATATCGTCAACGGGAGCTTCAATGCCAGACAGTGAGTCTGTCACAATTATGAATGCACAGTCGCGCTTATGGATTCTTTTGTCTGGCGCCTCTCTTGTTCCGGCCCGGTTCCCCGCGTGCCTTCGTGATCCGTTTCTACGGCCTCAGCACTACTCTCTCTCTCTCTTTCATGCACAAAATCGGAGACTCTGTGATAGAGAGCTAAAGCGAGGCTTCCATGCGAGTCCCTACAATTTTCAATCGCTCGACCGTGGCTCGACGATCAGGTGGCGGGCACGACTGCCCGCTTCGCTCGCCGTGGCCAGAGGCGGATAAGAAACAAAAACGGAAGCGGTAAAAGATCTCTCGGCGCGGCACCCATGCGATGGATGACGACTGGGAGCCAGAAATCTGCGTCAGTTCCAGACGACCTTCTCGGAACGAGAGAGGTACCATTTCCCTCGCTCGGCGTACTGTACGCTCCGCATGACCTGCGTGAACCCTCTACTTCACATCGCTACATTTCCTATACGTTTACAGCGACACGCGTACAAAGAGCCGGAGCAAATGATTAAGCGCCGGGTCTTCTTTTCTGCCGGCCCCGAGTTGCGGAGTGAGACCGGCCCGGAAAACAAATCTCCAATGATTCATGGAGGGAGCACTGCCACCGCGGTGGTCTTGGGCATAAAACAATAATTGGCATTCGTCCTTTTCTTCTTCTAGAGTGAATAGCCTTCTTCAACTTTCTCATTCTTGTTTCCCTGAGTGATGAATATGAAAATGGTCAAAATATTCGTAAATTATTTTTGTCTGGTGACATCTGCACGTAATGTGAATATTATGATGAGGGAGCCATTGTAGAATTACTCGAGACTGCGGTGACGACAGAAAAATGACAGGAAAAAGAAAAGAGGTCTCAGTTTGAGGGGGCCTTTTCCGTATTTTGCGTTTTCGAAAATGTCGGATGCCTTAACCCTTCCTCTCTCATATTCTCTCAAGTAAATATTTGGACATTAATACTTGCTGAGACAACTTCCAAGTCCTGAATGATTTGTGCCATAAGTACTACATGGTACTTTAATACGTTACTGTTTTGTCGCTCTAAGCACAATAGGCAACTGGTGGTTATTAAGCAGACCCAGCATTGTTATCATTATAAAATGAATGAATAGAACTTCACATTTATTTTATTTATTTTTGGCATTCGGGTATTTGAACAAATCTTCTTACGGCACGAGTTGCTCGCTCCAAGTTATTTTATTATTGCACTGCCTAGTGGTGTTACGAAAGTAGCTTTTTCTACCTACCTTTCATATCACCGTGCAAATTGGTGATTTGCGTATGTGCCCATGTATGTTTCCGATGACCGAAAGGGGGAGTAAGTGGCGACCCTGTCGATGCGTGCCCAGGCAACGCCGTATAGAATATTCAAAGCCGGTGCACCAGCATTTCTACATCACCAGTGAGGATCGAGCGCAGATGGCGGATTGGCCGCGAGGCGCGGCGTCACTGTTCGGCTCTGTCTCGTGTCCAACCAATCGCGCCGGAGACGCTTGGCGTCGGGATCGGGCCCAATTGCCGAGTTTGCGCCATGCCAGTGTTATCTGCTGACGAGGATGTAGTGGAGGCAGTTCACGGGCTTTGAATGTCCTGGGTAGTGCTCTGCAGGGGTGCGGACATGCTAAGTTCACCTTCTTCTATAAAGCACAAAAGTTGCGCAGATATAAAATATAAAGCATCGTTCGTTCCACTGCTTCAAACCGAATAGCGTGGTTCCATCTATATTTGCAACATACCAAAGAAATCCGGTACGTATTGCCCCTCCTTTGCATGATCAAATCTATGAGCAATGTAGCACTATTCGATGACTATAATTATTAGCTCGTCTCTATTGGGTATCTGAAAAAATATGCATTTAATTGGGTGAGTACGACTTGTAAAATTATGAAAAGAACACCTGACCGCTTTATTTGGGAGCGTGCGACACCTAAAGGGGAATCGCCAACCCGCCTTCGCAGCCTAAAGGGAATCTCCGTCCCGCTTGAGGCCTAAACCCGCAGCGTCTTTGCTGCGTCTGCGCCGTAAAGCGGCCGCGTTTCTCGATCTCCTTCCGGCGTAAAGGTTTGACGCCTTGACATTCGAAAGCGTACATCCATGTCCAACGTTGCTCTGTATGTGTTCGCTTGTCATTCGACCCGAATGAGTCCGTCGACACCATGAAGTTACGTGTCAATGCTGCAGTCCCACTGTAACGACAAACACTCCCGACAAACACCGACAAGCGCCGACGAACGATCCACGACGGACAAGGTCTTGTTTGTCGTCCGACTTGAAGCGCCGCGAGCGGTCCCACCGAGGGACATCTCTTGGGGACTAACTTTTCTTCCTCGCCCGATAGTACCTTCTGCTGCTTCTGCTGCCTCTGCTGCCTCTGCTACCTCTCTTTCCCCTCCTTCCTCCCGTTCTTCCCGTGGCTGGTACGGTCGCTCGGCCTTGGGAGACGGCCTTCGTGGTTACATGGGCTTCCTGCTCGTTCTCGTCCCACGAAATCGTAGTGGACGTGGCTTGCTCGCTGGCGGTTGTGTCGCGAGAGAAAATTTGCTGTGGCTAGTTTCACTTGCGCAAACCTGGTGCGAGATGTGGTGCTTCAAGACGCCGAGGGCTACGTCCCTGTATCAGGATTTATATGCAGACGTTCGAGGACAGAACAAAGTAAGTCCGCTCATCACGAAATAGGACACGACCTTTCGGCAAGCCATTCCGGAAGGCAAGACCCTTGTCATCATTCTCTGTGATAGTGAGTGAACACAAAGTTTCAGCAAGCTATTCTTGCAGGAAAAAGACTTGTCATCATGCTCTGTGATAGTCGGGATGCCGTAAGTCCCTCAAAAAGACACATGCCCTCGATCGTTTGAATATAAACATCTTTGAAATCGGCGCGAATTTCCGTGATGCTCACCTAAAAATGACTCAAATGACCCGAACAAGGAACAATTCTGGCAATGTAGTTCGAAAAACGTTTCGTCTCGATAGTCACGACTGTTTGCGGAATGTCGACAAAGGCAAATGAAGACAAAGGGAGCTTAAATGTGGAAGAAGTAATCGCCTCTACTTTCACCATGTTTCTCGGCACGTTTTGGCTCCAGAAATCAGAACACGAAGGCCTATCGCCAGTCTCTGTCTGTCTGTGAATTTCTAAGTGTTCTGTTTACTACTTCGGTCCCACTAGGAAACAAGTTGTTTTTTAGGGGCGAAGCTCCTTAGGGGCTATGCCATGTCCGTATGTCCATCCGCCGTCCGGCGTCGGATGCTCGTGCTCCTGCTCGTGAGCTTAAGTGCCCACGAGCACGTGAGCACATGCTCACGTGCTCGTGTAGGGCAGAAACAAAATGCTGAAAAAATTACGAGCACGTGAGCTCACGTGCTCGTGTAAAGCAAAAAAAAAAAGATAAAAAAAATTATGAAAAAAAAAGTTGAAATCTGTTTGCGCAGCGACAGGACGAGTAGGGGGCTCTGAGATGTGGCACGGCCACCTGATAAGGACTCCCTTGGGAGCGGCCTGCCGTATGCCTCGCGCCGCCGGTGAGAGCGATAGTACTACTTTACCCCGCAGCGCCAGCCGTGGCGCTCGTTATCGGCGAAAGGCTAGAGAGGCGCAGATCCGCCCGGCGCGGCCTTGTGTGGCGTTTTAGATTGTTTTTCGTGAAGCGGCAAGTCTCATTTGAAACGAGTCCCAGATTGCATGAATGATGTGACAAATCTGTGTCGAATAAAAGCACATGATTCTTTCTGCGAGGAGCTCACTCAGCTGCAGGGTGCGCGTTAGAGCCGCATTCAGCTGGCGGTATGAGCGAATTGTCGTTTTCTTGTTCCCGTCCCGTTTATATTACCACTGTAATATATGAGTTATAGTTGGATATAGCTAGGCCGTATAATTTCCGATTTTAACCGATGCTCGAGCACGCTCGAGCTGTGCCTTTTATTCTGTGAGGGACAATAAGAAACGGATTCCTCGTGCATAACTTCTGCAATATAAACTTCATTGTTCACGAACAGATCAAGGGAATCATATAGTTCGCAGGCGGAATACCTTTCGGGAAAGAGGCTTCCGCGAAAGTCTCAATATATTTTCTAGAGAGCTGTTTAGGTCACCAGCCGAGTTAGCCAGAAGAGGTCTGAGGAGCTTCCCGAGAAAGAGCTCGCAGAGTTCTTATCTGTGGTACCGGTCTCTGCAGTTATACTTCGTTTCAGCTTGGGTCCAGACGCAGGCGATGCTACAAGCGCGAGCTCCGGGCTTTCTGCATCCCTGCCAAGCACGCGCGCTCGTGCAATGCAAGCACTGTTCAGGGCCACACGCTCGCGCTCGTAGCATCGGCTGCGTCTGGACCCAAGCTGAAACGAAGTATAGTACACCACATCAGCGGGCAGTCCATAAGGTGTGGAAGCTCAGCGCTCGAGAGAACCTTGCCAATTCGTCCAGAACGACGAATCTGTGCCGACCGTAGAGCCCTCTCGACAAAGGTGCAGACGAGCTTGCACGGCCAGACAGCTTCAGGTCGTGGATAGCTGAGTCCTCTGTGGTCAAGGCTAAACACGAACTGAGTTTCTCCGTCACGAGATTCATTTCGCTGAAATTACAGCTTGCATTCAGGACACGCCACCTGCAAAGTTGAGCGGGTTCTACACATTAGCCTTCCTTGCTTCAATCAGCCTTGAAATTCGTCGGAGGTTTGTCGCAGTTTTTTAATTCGCTCGTTCAGTCGTTTGGCTTGCATTTGAAGGCGGTGCGCTTTTTTCTTGGCATCTTCCATGAAACCTAGCGGTCAAATTGAATGACGTCTGACATTCTTCCGCTAAAAACTCTTTTGCAGGCAAGGTTCAATAGCCACGCACTCATCAACAGCTGGTCTTCTTTCAGCAGGGGACTGCATTTTGCGTTGTTGGCTTCTACCGCTCGTATGCGACGTGGACGCCTTAGGTGGCACACGAACAAGCGTTCTGCGCTTCTTTGAACCTGCTGGTTGCATGTACAACAATACAATGGGAATTGAGTCGGCACCGCTGTCGGTCGCAGCAACTTCCGCTTCATTCCTACCTTGTAGTCCTCCGCCTTAAAGGCCTATACGTACAACCTCAGCTTTCTGCAGGGAATATAATCCACATAGCGCTCCCCTCTCCTAAGCTGCGAGGGGGAGCCAGGTTGGGGCAAGGTAAAACGTGAAGAGAATATAGGAAAGGAGGTGACGGGCAAAAGTGGAAAGCGCGAAGTGTGCGTCGGCCTCTTAAAATGAAGGAGCACACGACGCTCCTGGAGCTTGGTTGCCACTGGCTGCCCTTCTCGCTGCCTTCTCGCGAAATGTTCTTCAACCAGGCATCCCAAAATTCTCTCTAGACGGAAGCTCGTCATAGCAGAGTTGCGGACTCTCGCAGCATTTGACTTACAACGCGGCACGCAACAGTTTTTAGGCATCGCGTGCTCCGTAACCCATCTGCACACTTTAAAACTGTGTAGAGACAGACAAAGGCGGCTGTCCACGTCTCTTTTTTCTCATCCGTCAGTGGTTATTGCCATGAAACTATAGAAACGAGCAAAAAAACAATCGAAAACGCAAACCACACATGCGAGCACAGGGTAAAACTGCGATATTTTCTCCACGCAAAGCGGTGTAAAGGTGGGACCGCGATTTTGCGGCCTTTTGCAACCGCGACAGCGCCTCGGTATCGGCGAAGCCAATGACGGGCAGATATTTCTCTGGGTCGCGAAGCAAGAGCGCGTTAGGCGCCTTTTCTATACTCTTTTCACCTTATGATGTACCGCAGGAAAGGCTACAAGCGCGAGCTCCTTGCTCTATAGGGCACATCTCGGCGGCACAAGCTCTCGTGCGTTAAGAGTAGGTCCCAACGCTATGAGCTCGCACTTCTAGCCTTGTCTGCGGTACAACATAAGGTGAAACGGAGTATAGCTTTCGGCTCACAAGACCACTCCTGATGTGCAGCGCCTCCACGGCAGATGGGAGAAGTTTTCCTCTCACGCGCGCCTTTTGTTTTCGGAAAAAATCGGCAGGCCGCACCAACAGGGGGGATCGAGAGGCCGTGGATGTGGTATACTCTGTTTCACCTTGTGTTGTACTGCAGGAAAGGCTACAAGCACGAGCTCCTTGCTCTAGAGCACATCTCGGCGGCACAAGTTCTCGTGCACAAAGGGCAGCTGCCAACGCTTTGAGCCTCGCACTTCTAGCCTTCACTGAGGTACAACATATGGTGAAACGGAGTATAGTAACTCAAGAGCTGGAAATGTCATGTATGAAACGTTGCATGTAGCCGCTGAACGGCGCTGCGGTCAAATGCTCAAATGCATATATAAACACGTTCCATACCACACATTCTCTTTCTGACATGGATGAAAACGAACGAAAGGCTCGGCATGCTGCGGCTCAGCGTCTACGCAGACAAGCACCTCCAGAGCTTCGCCCAAATCAACATCATTCACCGTGATGGAGATGCGGTCAATTTTTCGCTGTGTTCTGCGTCGCATCCGCCAGGTAGGACGACGGACTCTGACAAACAAAATGTCTGACAGTGTCATTTATCGTTCGTTGTCATGTGTCGCCTTCGTGTCTGCTCTTTTGTCGCTCTAATGGGACGCGTCTCTCAGCTGGAAAGACCGGAACACACCACCGTGTCTTTTTTTAATTTATCTGCGCTAGAATTTGTCTCTGCGGAGATTCTGCGTATTTGACGGTCCGAAAATCATTGCGGCGTGACATCACCAGTTTCTACAAGTGATAGAATCTACATGCGAAGTACGTATTGCTTGCTTGTTTTATCATCTGTCTGATCTTCGCTCCCTGGCGCGGATCGAGGTAGATGTAGTGGGATCGACATGATTACGGCTGTTTTCACCAACGAATGGAGGGGATGTCTTCTCAATTTCTGGGTTTTTGCGTAAAACAAAAAAAAGTTTGCTCCGACCGCGGCTTCGGAATGTTTTTGTGGCGCTCGGCTCAGATGAAAGCTTACAGCCTGATTAAGGCCTGCGTGTCTACTTAACCGCTAGACACTTAAATAGCCAATTCTGCGATCTACGGAGTCAGCTCAGCGAATGATGTGGCGGAACATCCGTTTAGACCTAAAAATGAAGTCTGCGCTGTGGCATTACGCAATGGAAAGCGTCATTCTTGCATTGCGTAATGCCGCAGCGCAGATAAATTTGAAGGTCTAAACAGAGGTTCCGCCTCATCATTCGCTGAGCTGAATTCGTAGATTGCAGAGATAGGCTCTTCGAGTGTTTTGCGGATAAGTAGACGCGCAGGCACTTTTAGAATGAAGATGGTTTAGAAAACAAGGTCGGCCGCAAAACGCAACATTTATGTGTACTGCTCTTGCTAGAAGCCACACCGTGAAGCCCGCTCTCTTGTCGCCCGCTTCCAATAGTAAACTCGACAAACAATATACGCAAACGTACTAAAAATTAAAAAAACAGAAATGGTGCTGTAGACACAGGCAGCTGTGGAAGCGCAGAGATGTGACATAGTAGGTTCACGTTATTTGCATTCTGATTGGTTCGTTGGTGTTTTTATCGGCGAATGCCGCAATATCACTGGCTGAGGAGCTGCAATGAGATGCACTGGATTCGCCACACACTACGTTTCTTAGGTTGGCGGTGATTATATGAACCGGGGTAGGTTAGGCATTTTTCCGGAAAACTTCGCCCAATCCCTTTGAAAGTTTATTCAGATTAATAGCCTTATAATTACAAGAAAACAAATATCATCTCTTGCGTACCAAGATGTCAGTGTAATTCGCACCCGTCAGTGCAGGTGCGAATTTACTTTTAAAGACGCTCTAAAAACGCTTAAAAGATTTACTTTTGAAGACGCTCACCCCAGCTGGACTGGATCAGCTGACGACGACGGGACTGAACCCGTTGAACTTAAACCCCACAACAACCAATTTTCGCTCCGTGTTAGTGTAGCCTTAAACCTCCAAGCACCGCACGACACACTATGAACGTTTCAGCTCTTTGTCGCATCGCCGTGTTGCACCAAACAGAACGAGATCGGCGAAGTCAACGCAGCGCTGTCGTGAACCTTGGCTTGTGGTTGCGCAATTATGGACCCTGTGACTCCCTTCGCTTTCAAAGCACACAGACGATTATGAATGATACTTTCCGTCTTACGGGATCATCAGTCGGGCACTTCTCTGGTCACGTCTTCGCTACATGTGCTCGCGAACCAAAACAATACCGGCGCCATATTGAACCTGTGTTGTTGCCAGGTTTGCTCCGACCATTCAAAAACATCGAAAGCTAACCGGCTTTAGCTTCCAGGGTACATAGGCGCTAGCGCCGTGGCCAGATTTTCTCCGTCAGCTTTAACTTAAAGATGACTTACAGACGCAGCAACTCTGGTACCAAGTTTTCTCATGGCGGCCAACATGGAGAGCCGTAAATTTTGATGATGTTGCATGGGAAGCAGCCGCACCTCCCCCCCTCCCCCCTTAAGCCTGTGTAGACCAATCGGAGTTTGCGCGACACCCATTTCTGCGATCCGAACCTGCAGTTGTTGCCATGTGTCATGGGCTGTTTTGTGTTCCCGTGTTGGAATGCATAGTTAATGTTCGTGCGCTCGACTGGGCAAGTGTGCGTGGATGTGGACTGCCCGAAAAATAGTCCTAACGAGCCAGTGCTGCTTGTCACCGAATTGGGTTTCGCCGTCCAAGATGCTTCGCTCCTACTTGACACTGAGAATGTCTTTTTCACGGTCTGTGTGAGCTCGGTGGTTGAATGATTCTGATTGAATTGTCTTCGGTCGTGACACTACACCGCCACGACCGTTCATGTACGTCGTAAATTGTGTATCTAAAGTGTTTTGGCATTCTACGAGTTTTTCCGAATTCGCTTATGCCTTTTCCCCAAAACGTGAGCATTCGTTAGTGGACTACACACAAATTAAGATGCGAGCTGCTTGCGGTAATTACTTTTGCACGCATTTCTGTAGTGCAACGTGCAGGAGGAGTGCACCTGCCGTCGTACTCACCGCCAATTACAGCCTTTGTTCGCCGCGCGTGGCGACAATAAAGCCATCTCTCACCGATGGCGACCGCATTCGTTTTAATTCTTAATTAACGTAAGCGACGAAAAAGATGGTTCGCGGCTGCTATGCGGGGAAGCGAAGACAAGGGTGCTGAGAGACTGTGGGTGAAATTGTTTTATCGACTGTCGCAAATGATTTCCGTGCCCTAATGAAAAATACGCCAGGCAATCCTGGTGTGACACCAAAGAATCGTGGCGTGACACCAGAAGATCTCAGTGTGCCTACCAGCAAAGCTGGTGTATCGAAGACACTATCCTGGTGTGCCCACCAGGAATGCTGGTGTACCGAGCACACCAGCCTGGTGTGCCAACCAAGAGAGTCTGGTGTCACACCACACGGACTCATGTGCCCACCAGGAAGTCTGGTGTGCCCACCACGCTGTTTGATGTGACGCCAGTGTTCTATTTTTGTTGACCTTTCTTCCGTCCGAGAGCATGTGTTTGATTAGTTTTTGTGTTGCCCCTTCCCACAACGTTATCCCTCGTTTCCTCGCGTCTTGGTGGTCGCCGGAGGCCCCGCGACGGGCTCCTTTGTGCTCAAGAAGTGTCCCTCTCGTCCCCAGCACTTTCCCGGGCGGCCTTGAGAAGCTTGGGGCGCTCGCCTCTTCGGGGATTTCCCTCTTTTCCGGCAATATTCTTGTTGGAGTTTGAGAAAATAAAGGAGTTTTCTTTGTGAGCCGAAGCCGAAAATATGTGTGTTGGTGCGCTTTCCTGACTTCCGACAAGCTAAAGGTAGTTAGACATGGTCTGGTAGCAAAATAACAAAGAAAGCTAGTAATTACAGTTTTTGGTGCCGAAGCCCGGGAATTAGCGGCAAGATCACGCCTCCTATGAGCAAGGAGGGCGTCGACCCCTGAAGTGAAAGAGGACTACAGTGCGAGCCGTCACAACAAAGATCATCAACGAGATTGGCGTCCTCGCTGGCCACGGAGCCAACCGACATCGGTGTGCTCGAAGAAAGATTTGTTATTCTTCTACTTAAGGAGGCTTCCTTGAAAGGGCTGTACAAGGAAATTGAGCCACTGGCCGGCCTCTTTATTTACTTTTGCGATATAATTACATAACATTTTTCCCACAAAAATTATTATTTTTTTAATAAAATAATTATGACATCAGCGTTGTTGTCAAACTTATCATTCTAACCTCTCTTGTGAATAAAGCAACACCCAGTCAACAGCTGCTCTGGTATCACACCACAACAAAACCAGATGTCACACCAGAACACCAGATTGCTAGTGTCATACCAGAACACCAGACAGCTGGTGTCCCACCAGCACACCAGATTTCGGGTGTCACGCCAGAACACCAGATTGCTGGTGTGAAAATATCCCAAATCAAATCTGTGGAAAAGTTTGGTGTCACATCAAGTCGCAGCAGCCGTCGGCCTAGAGTATTTTTTGCTAGGGATGTAATGCGGGAAAGTAGCGCCTTAGTCTTTTCTGTTCTACTAAAAGGACGCAAACAAGTGCGAACTGAACATACCACCAAAACGTCGCAATCAGATTGCCTGAACATCGTTGATTGCAGTGGCAATAGGCATGTTTTTTTTAATTAATGAAGCTTTAAAAGGGCCGTCAACAACCAGCCGCGCTAAGATCGCCGCAATGGCGCGTCGTCGTATTGAAAGCGTTCTTTCCCAGTGCAGGCGTCTCTGGTCCCGTATATGCAATCAAATTATCCACCTGACTCATCTCGACAGATTCTTAACAATGATGTTGTTTTTGTGGGTATTTCGCCTGCTTTAATCGCGTCAGTATTGTCGGAATACGAAGTCGTCGTGGACCCCAGAGAGTCCCGAAGCGTCGTTCAGGGGCGAGGCCGACGATTGCCCATCACAGGTAGTAGCAGGCATGCAAAGGTCCTGGGAACAGCGCCGCCTACCGGAGATCTTGTTTATAGCAACGATATCACGCTCCTTTCTCTCAGCCTTCCGGTGTTTGGAAAGTCTGCGGGCGAAAATGTCGCAGTCTATATGAATGTGCTCATGCACCCCAGTTGACGCACGTTTTCACTGGCTTGAAGCGCTTTTTTTAAGCCAAGGGTTACAAATTAACCGTAACCCCTACAGTTACCTATAGGTTAAGAAAGGCAAGCCATGGCGAGTGCTGCAGGTCTTAACATCACTCTACAGTTAGTGACAATGCAGCATTTTCTGAAAACAACAAAGAAGAACGAATCACGGAAGCGATGAGCGTTAACACGCCCTGCGTCTCTTATTGGGTGGTAGCTTGCTCCCCATAGCGATTATACAAATAATAACACACACAACAATAACGCGTTTCGTAAAAGACAATTTACGCAACACAATATTTTTTTCGAAATATATTGTATTACCTAACTCCGTTCACGGAGTACGTTAGCTGTAGGCCGATAATTATTTCTATA